>APFE031613468.1:34011-48105 GCA_000404065.3 Pinus taeda
TCATAAGGGACCCAGCGAAAGCTATAGGACAACTTATAATTTTCCTTAAGGATCATGTCTGCAGCTTCCCATCCTTCCTTCCTATTCATGATAAAAGGGCCCATTTCATTTTTGAAGTTGAGGTGAGCCTTTTTCTTGGAGCCGTGGAAGTGGGTAAGGTCTGATTGAATCAGTTGTCTGTAATATTCCAATGCAAATAACCTCATTGGCACGTATTTTGGGAGCCTATATGGGCAGAGCTCACATCCATAGACCCTGAAGACTGTATGATGTTCATATAGGTACCAGTCACCTATTTTGTTTTTCTTAGAAAGCTGTAGAGCTTTCTTTATCTCATTGGATATTCTGGGAGGTGGTGACTTCATCAACATGCAGAAGACTGGGTAGACAAACTGGTCAAGAAATTCACAATAGGTATAGGGTGAATTTGTGACCTTGTGATAGACTGAGGTCCAGAAGATAACAGATCTTCTTTCCCCTGTATGATCCAGCCTTCTGATATAGCATGGGAAGGCTTCAGAATGATAATACATGAACATATGGTAGATATAACCTGAATATCTGAAAACCCCCTGTCTGTCCACTTTGGTTAACTGATCATGGATCTTATTGGCTATGAACTTAGCAAAGTTGTACTTTTGGGCAGGGGGTTGATATGGGCTGTAAACAGACAGCAGTGCTAGCATGGCTCTGTCCACATGCTCACTGTTTTGGTACCCCAATACATAGGCTATCATGTCTAGTAATAGCCTGCCCACATCATTGAATTGATCATTCAGATAGGGAGGTGGCTCTATAGTCTGGCATTCAGGTCTCATGAAGTTCCTGATGATCCTTTGCAGTTCTTCACTGGTCATCTTGTCACCAGCGTCCATCAAATAATTCATGGAGAATGGGATCAGCAACTCTGTCTGATCAAAGTGCAGCATTTTGTTTATGGTCTCAGCATTAATGTAAAAGAGGATCCTCCCTGATGGGGTGCTGACGGCCCTGTGCTGGGCATCATAGTGTTCAACGCAGAGGTGAATGATTTCAGAGAAAACATTCACAGCTGGGAGACAATAGTAGGGTAAGTTTGACTCCCAGATCCCATGTGTACCATGTCCGTCCTTGTAGTCCTCCCTTAGTCTACTGAAGGTCTGCAAAAAGTCCCTGTTTCCTTCAAAGTCTCCAATGAGACCATCCTTGTCTACTAATGGCAGGGCTTCCAGCTCTTTATTTGTTTGACTCTGTGAGGCCATACTGATGGATGAAGTTGCAGGAGATGCCATGATAGAAGCTGATTTGTAGGGATAGGGGCAGTGATTTAACAAGTGCTTAAAGAGTTTTTTAGCTGCAACTCAACTGTTAGTACAGTGAGGTGTTCTTTCTTCAGAGGGTAATGCAATCTGGATTGTGTGTTTGCTGTGGAACTCACAAGGATGTGAATTGTTAATGAAAACTTGCAGGGCTAGTCAGACTTCTTTCGTATAACAACAAGTGGGTTGTACTTGGCAAAAGGGAACAATGCCTAGTACCTCGGGGAGGATTTCGGGGTCTTTAGCCCGCAAAACGAGCACTCTTCTGCTGAATTGGGGTTTAAGGGTGCTGCAGATTGCTTGGATTAACTTTGTGTGATAGGCAGAGCCGAATTTGAAGAGTTTTACTGGTGCAAAATGGTGAATTTTACAGAGAATTAAAATGCATGGGCGAAGTGGGAAACTGGCTAAATACCTGGAAGAAATAGCTTAGATACTTGCGAGCTGGGCTGTGGAGGCTTGGCACAGTGGAATTCTGGACTTGCAACGGTCGAAATCTTAAAATTTTGTTGGCTGGATGACAATTTTTTTTCGTGGCAGCTGGTTGTCAACGGCTCCTTCTTTTGCGCATGAAAATGACTTAAAACGGCTTATTTGGCCGTTTATAACGTTGAATTTCGGGAAAAGCCGCTATTGGCGCTTTTCCGCCGATGACGTCAGCATGACGTCATGGTGGGCCCATAGTACGGTGGTGACATGGCGCTGACGTGAGAGCCAGGGTGGCGGGACACGGTGGCGGGCTGATGCGGTGACAAGGCTGCGTGGAGGGCCACGGGGCACGGGGGCAGACAGAAGTAAAGTGACGTCAGGATGGCGTTGGAGTGACGTGGGAGGGAGGGCGATAAGCTGGATGGTGGTAAGCGGGTTCCCCGCACCACCTTTGGGGCAAAGGCGGTAACGGGGAGAGGGCTCTGAACAACCTCAGCGCCCGCCACGCGTCCTCGTACGGGCTCAAAACCGCTTTCCCCGGACGCTAAAGGTCGACAGATCGAGGCGCAAGATTGACCGCCCACCCTTGGAGCTAACCAGTGGAGATCGGACGGCTGGCGGGTCCTCCGACGGGTCGTGCAGGTTGGGAAGGGGCCCGCCTGGAAATTAAAATATTAATTTAAATATTTGGGCGGGGAACTTTGGGTTTTATGTTTTTTTTTGGGTTTTATCATTTTTTGCAAAAGGGTTATGGGTAAAAGGGGTTTTATGATCATTTTTCTTTGCAAATGAGGGCTATATGAGCAGAATGACATAGAATGAGAGGAGGTGACCTGGGAGGTTCATCAAAGTGACCAGGTGTCATTTTGATTCCGTTTTAAACAGACCATATGGCTATAATGCCAGGGGAGGGATATCTATAGAAATTTTGGGGTTTATACACCATGGTGTTAATACTAGTAGGGAAGGGTAAAATAGGGGAATTACATAGTAGGATTAGCTGTTAATGTGGGGGGGGGGAACATGGATAAGGATCAGTACACCCAAGTTTTCTTGAAAATAACTTAGTGTAAAGAGTAGATCAAAATGAAAAGACTTTTTGCACCAGAAATGTGGCTTTTAAGGCCATAAGAACATGACAAAGCAACAACCTTCTCTGATCTGCAGAAGTAGGGAAAGGGTGTTAATAACGAATAATATACAAATGAAAACAGGGAAGTTAGTCATGCTCCAGTATGTTGATTCTCCTGTAGATGTTTTAGCATCTTTGGTCTTGTAAGAGACGCCACTTCTGCAACCCCATCTACCTACCCAATTATTTTGCCTAACATTTTTATTTGTTCTTGTAGGGTGCATTTAGGCTAGCAAACCCTTTAAATGCCTTTTCTTTTACATTGGCTTTTTTTCTTTCATTTCCTATGTAAGGCTACCCTTATTCCTTCCAGGCCCCAGATTAAGCAGTTGGGAACCTTAGCTTCTCTACCTAGCTACTGATCTGCCAAGATTAAACAGTTTGGATAGATTTCTTTCTCTATTCTACAGCATGGAAATTGAAAACATGGCATGATCCGGATTAGACTTTTGGACCATCCATCAAAATTGAGTTCCTATCAGAATTGAGACACACATTGTCTCCTTAGGGAAATATGGGATCTTTGCATTATCAAAGCAGAGCATATTTGGACCTTTGATAGCCAATCATGAAATATGAAACCTATTGGTATAGGTATCCAACAGTGGCTCCACATGGGGATGGTTTTTCTTCCTGAAAGACCAAGAACAGCAGGTCAGATTGCCTTGGGTCTTAACTGTGTTTGCCAACTTTCTCAGATTTGCTGCTTTGACATGCTATTTTGTGTTTCTCTTCTTGGTGGACCTCTGATTTTATTCACCTACTGCTGCCAGCTATCAGAAAACTGTAAGACATTTTGTTTTTACATATATGGAAATACATACAACAACTTATGTACAAGGAGAAACTCAGATTGCAATTATGGGTGATATTCAAAGTAGTGCTTTAGCATCCTTCCATTCACAGGACCTTCATCCAAATCAGTTTCATTTAGGCTTTTGAGGAAATAAGTATTGTTCCCTTGTATTGCTTGGACAGCAAATGTTCCTCTCCAAAGGGAGTCAAATTTTCCATGTTTTCCCTTGTCTTCTCTTCTGGAATCCCATTTGAGGACCTTGTCACCTATATTGAAATCTTCTGCTTTAGTCCTTCGGTCAAAGGCCTTCTTCAGCTTTTCTTGTAAAACTTGGACTCTGTTGAAAACTTGATTTCTGGTTTGCTGCAAACATATGATTTGATTTATTCTTCTTTGCATATCATTAGGCTCAGCTTGGCTCTCCTGGAGTATCTTCATAGCAGGGATCCCTAGTGATGAGGGGAATTTAGCCTCTAAACCATAGACTAACTCATATGGGCTGACCCCAATTGATCTTTTAGTTGTTAATTTGTCTGCCCATAAGGCGTTGATGAGTTTTTTATGCCAATTCTTCTTGTTCTCTTCTAGCACTTTCTTTATCATGTTTACCAAGCTCTTATTTGATGATTCTGCCAGGCCATTTCCTTGGGGGTAATATGCAGTAGAGTGGCCCAAAGTAATATGAAATTTGTGACAGAAACTGACCATCTTCTTAGATCTGAAAGCAGCAGCATTGTCTGTTATTATTTTGTCAGGGCATCCAAATCTAGCAAGGATATTTGTCTCCAAAAATTGTATAATGGTGGAGTCATTTGCTTGTCTGCATGGAATTGCTTCAATCCACTTTTTGAAGTAGTCTGTTGCTGTCAGAATCCACCTATGCTGGCCTGAAGAGGAGGGATTGATCTCTCCAATGAAATCCAAGCCCCATTGCTGAAATGGTCTCTCTGTTGCAATAGGCCTTAGGGGTAGCGGCAACAATTGTCTCTTTCCTTCGAACACTTGACATTTATGACATGCAGTAGTAAATCTCTTGACATCAGAGAAAATAGTGGGCCAGTAGTATCCAGCTCTTAGTATCTTGTTCACAGTGGATTTCCAGTATAGATGCCCACCACAGTCTCCTGCATGAACTCTTCCATGATTTTGTTGGCTTCACTTTCATCAAACAATTCAGCAAGATGCCCTATGATTCCTCCACAGCGCAGATTTTCTTCCATGACACAGAATTTTAAGGCTTTCATTTTTACAAACCTACACTTAGTTCTAGACAGTCCTGGGGGAGCACACAGGTTTTGCAACACATAACAGATATCAGAATACCAGGGGGATTGCTCAAAGGCTACTTTGATCTTTGGAGTCGCCAGCTCCGGTTCACTGTCCAGTTGGTTTATATCTAGGGCTTGAAAATTTGTTTCAGACATCAATTTAGCTAAGCCCTGCCCTTTTATGAGTTTTGTAGGTTTTATTTCTATGTCAAATTCCAAAATATTGGCTATCCATTTGCCTCTCCTACCCTCCAAATTTTCTTGTGTAAGTATATCTTTGACAATTGGGCTTGGCACATAGGCTATTACATGGGAATAGAGGATATAAACCCTAAAGTCCTTAATAGCTTTAACCAAAGCATAGGCTTGTTTTTCCATGATCTGATACTTGAGAGGTGCATCTCTGAGAGTTTTACTAAAGAAGGCAATGGGTCTTTCATTTCCCGAATCATCTTTCTGTAGTAAAACTGCAGCAATTGTGTGTTCAGAAGCAAAGGAGAATATGATGAAGTTTCTATCAAACTGAGGGCTAGTTAGGATAGGGGTTTGGGTAAGAGCAAATTTAATACTTTCAAAGGCTTGTTTGGCATCCACTGTCCATTTAACTTTAGAATCCTTTTTCAGCATGCTGTTAAGTAATCTGCTAAGCTCAGCCAAATTTGGGATAAATCTTCTCAAAAAGTTGATTTTTCCCAAAAAAGCTTGTAACTCTTTTATATTCCTGGGATGGGGCATGTGTTGAATTGCCTGGATCCTTTCTGGGTCAATTCTGATACCATCCTTGGAGATAATGTGACCCAGTAATTTCCCTTCTTCTAGGCCAAAAATGGATTTTTTGGGATTCAGAGATATTCCATATTTCCTGCATGTTATGAATATCTGTCTCAAATGTTTCAAATGGTCTTGGTCAGATTTTGAAAAAGGTGTAAGATCATCCAAATAGATGACTAGGAAGTCATGGATTTCTTTAGCAAAAGCAATATCCATTGCTCTTTGGAAAGTGGCCCCTGCATTTTTCAAGCCAAAAGGCATTTTGACATATTTAAAGGTTCCCCATGGGGTAGTAAATGCAGTTTTGTCCTGGTCATCAGGATGGACTAGAATCTGGTTGAAGCCTAAAAAACCATCAAGCAAAGAGATTCTTGATGCCCCTACCACTCTCTGCAGGATGTGATCCATTTTTGGTAAGGGGTAGTTATCTTTTAGTGATACTTGGTTGAGATTTCTTAGATCGACACAGAACCTAATTTCCCCAGTTTTTTTCCTTGTGGGAACCAGATTTGAAATCCAATCAGAAAATCTAATTGGTGCTATAATGCCTGCCTTGAACATTTTTTGCACCTCTTGTTCCATTGCTGGGAGGAGCATAGGGTTAATCCTCCTGAGTTTTTGTTTAAAGGGTTTCTGATTTGGCTGTAATGGAATGGTGTGCTGAATCACAGAGGTATCATAGGATTTGAGGTCCTCATAACTCCAGGCAAACACATCTTGAAACTCCTTAAAAAGGTCAATGTATTTGGGCTTTTGGTCAGGTGGTAATGCAGCAGACAATTTTATGATTTTAGGCTGTTGAACTGTCCCTATGTTATGTTCTTCAATGGTAGTATTTAGGGGTTCAAACTTTGGTTTATTGGGGACATCGTTAGAATCAAAAATGTCTTCCAATGGAGCTAAGCCTATGGGCAGAAAATTGTTCTTTAACTGTATCACCTCAGTTTCATCCTCAGGTGTCTCTTCATGTTCAATCTGTTGGATCTCTTGAATGTTGTATTGGTTGAAAATTGTAGGATGTAGCATTTGATTGGCAGTTTTGGGTGAGAGCACCTGACTGTTATGTTCACTGTGTATTTGTGATTGATTTTCTGACTAAAGTATTTGTGATTGACTTGCTGGCTTTGTGTCTATTTTCAGACCTGAAAATTCTTCTTGTAAAGTTAGAAAGTTTTTGATTTGTGTATCATTGTCAAATACTTGCCAGTCCTTTATGTTATTTGGGACTGATGGTCTATGATTTACCTCTGCTGTGAAACGGTGATGGGGATCAAAGGGTAGCTTGCAAGTACTTGCAAACATGGCTAGGCTATGAGCGTGCAGGTTCTGAGCCCTAGAAACTTTGGTGATCTGAAACTCAGCAAGAGACTTGAGTAGCTCGGTAGCCACAGCTCTGTAAGATCTGAGTCTATTGTCTTTTGTAACAAAATTGCCCTTGACTTGTTGGATGACCAAGTCCGAATCCCCTAGGATTGATACTCTTGTAACTTGTAGGGTTTGTACCAACTTGAGGCCTAGTAGGAGGGCCTCGTATTCAGCCATATTGTTGGTACACCTGAAGTTTAGTCTGTATGCTCTACCCTCTGCATAACTACTTTCTTTATTGTGCACCCACACTCCTGCTCCTGCCCCTAGCTTGTTAACCGACCCATCAAATTCTAGGAACCATAGAGTTTCCTTTTCTAGGGGGTTTTGAATAATGTCTGTGTGGCAAGGATTTGTGAGTTGGAGTATAGGCTGATTTTTTGGTGTAGTTTTTAAGGGATTCTTTTTACTTGGTGGGGTTATTTTGTTTTCTTGAGGAGCCAATTTTTCATTATCCTGTTTAAGTATTGTGGTTTCACAGTTGTTTGTTTTGTGGTCTTGAATATTCGCATTGTTTGATTTAGCCAGTGTTTGTATATCAAGATCTTTTTGTTCAGCAGGTTGATTTGTTTTAATTATCTGGACTTCTTCATTGTTGTTGTTGCCTGTATTGTCATTGAAAAGGATGTATGAATCTATGTCAGAGTGGACAGCATATATGGGAAAGTTTTGAGGCTTCTCTATGCTACTGACCATGTTTCATCAATGACTCTCTATACAATCTCTTGGGCTGACCAAACATTGTGATAGTAGCATAAGACATGTCTAGTTGAAGAGACCCCTGAAGTTTAGCTCCCCATGATCTTGACAGTAACATTCCATATTTGGGCGGAATATCAGCAACAACTACATCCATTAGGATTGTTTTGTTTGGATATTGGACTAAGGATACACATAAGTCCTTTATCAAGCCTAGACACTTGACCTGACTAGAATCAAATGAAAAGAGGTCCTTGTATGGTCTAGTGATATCCAAATTCAACCTTTCCATTACAGATTTTGGCATTAAATTATGAGATGCACCTGAGTCAAACATTGCATTGTGTAATATTTTGTCACGCACATGCAGGCTGACATAAAAGGGTAGGATTCCTGAGCCTACTAATTTTCCATCAACTTCAGGGCCAAAAAGCAATTCAGGGGTGTCATCCAACACATTAACATTGTCCACATTATCTTTGTTTTTGTTATGAGTGAGTTGAAGAGATCTTTGAATTTGCTGTTTGTAAATGTCATTTTTGGCTAACTCTGCCAGAGGTATGGCTATTTTCAGTTTTCCAATTTCAGTTTCTAAGTCAAAGGGCTTTTCAGTTTGTGTTTTAGCAATATGGGCGAGCCTCCTTTCTCTGTCTGGTAAGGTTTCCTCTTGATTTTGGGGTTTTTGCTTGTTGATCACCTCTGGAGGCCCTTTGCTTGGGTTGGGATATTCACATGATGTAGCTGGTAAATCTGGTGTTTGTTCAGTGATATCTTCAATAATTATTTCTCTTGTGGGTGAATCAGTTGTATTCGTTGGTTCGGTTACTACGGCACTTTTGGGCTGTAGTTTGTCTTTGGTTTTCTCAGGTTGTGATACATTTACAATCCTGCTCCTCAATTTGTACTGTTTATGAACCTCATAGACAGCAGTGTCATAGCCTTATTTGAAATCAAATGATTCCCCTGAATTTGTTTGAAATTGTTTACTATCTTCTTCATCATGATCCTCTTGACTCAAGAAGATTTGGTGCTTGTTGTCAAGGCCCATTAGGTGGATGTGAGTATCCTCCGCTTGTTCTTCTGATAAGGATGTTTCAGCATAGTTTTATTGAAATGGTGGTCTTATTTCAAGATCATTGTTGACTTTGCTCCCACTAGGATTTTGGTTCCTCCTAAAGTTTGGATTCCTGTTGGGGTTGTTTGATGGTGCTTCCCATGAAGATTTTCTTTCCACAGATTCTACCCTGTCACCTAACCTCTTCATACCAGAAATTATTGCATCCAGTTTCTGGTCTAAGGCTGAGGGCTCTTCCTTAAAGACAACTCTCTTTTCTATTTTAGCCCTATTCCTCTTAGCAATCAGGTTTGCTTCAACCGTTACCGCAACTCTCTGAGCTTCTTCGAGGGTTTGAGGGGCTCTTTCTTTTAATTGGTAAGCCATGTCTAGGTCAAATCCATCTGGGAATTTGTATAAGGCTAAATCCGGGGGAGGTCTTAGGTTTTGAGGTATAGCATTATAGACATTGTTGAATCTTGCACAGTATTCCAAAACTGTCTCTTGAGGACCTCTTTTGATCATGTCATATTCACCAAGTATATGTAAAGGGTCCTTCTTTTTCTCCCACCTATTTGTGAAGGATTGGTAGAGTTCATCAGCGGTTGTGATGCTGTTTGCAGGAAGTGATCTAAACCATGTTCGCACATCCCCTGTTAAGCTTTGGACAAATATTCTCATCCTCACTGTTTCATCATCTATCTCATAATTTTCGAAATGATCTTGCATTCTCTTGGCATGTTGTATGGCTGAGTAAGGGCCAGTGGAGTCAAAGTATGAGATTTTAGCTTGATAATCTTGAGGTAGGGCCACTGGATTGGCAGGTAGTTGCAGAGGTGCATATCTGGCCATGTTTACTAGATTTTGGGGGTTGACTAGGATAACTGGGACAAAAGGAACAATAGGTATCACAGGGGTGATAGGTACAAAGGGTGTAACAGTGTGGGTTAAGATAATGTGCGTAGGAGAGGAAGGAATGGGTGGGGAACTTTGAGATGTTGATGGGGAGCTAGGTGAATTAGGGGTAGAACGGAATAGGACTTTGATTGGAGTGGGGATTGGGTTGGGATTATCAGATTGTGAACTAATGTCAGTAAGTTGATCTCGTTTTTGCTGGCTCCTAACAAACTTGGGGATTGTATTGGGGTTTTGGAAGATAGAGGGAGGGTTGGGGTCAGGGTTAGCCCTAGTGTACCGAAGATTCTTCTTGGGAGCCAGCTTCTGAGCTGGTCCTTTTGGATTTTATGAAGAGTTTGTATAGCACAGGGTATAGCAAGGACTGGCCAGGGGCTGAGAAAAGATTGTATATAACTGTGTTGGGTCCTAAAAGAGAATCAACTCTTCCTTCAAGCTGCAGGTGCTTATATAGGAGCGGTTTTGAAGGTTTCTTGACTGATATTCAGACTTTGAGTGCCATCATTAGTAGGTATCAGTCAATTCCAGATCCTGAAGGGTCCCCAGCGGAGTCGCCATTTATGTTAACACCCAGGTTGTTCCCTTTGACTCCTAAGAGAATACGGCCGGGGTAACCACTAACCAATCTTTGGGCTACAGCTTCTAGCCCAGCTGTAGTCAGAGAGGGCTCTCTATGTTAGTTTTGTCACTGCTTTTAGTGAAGGTTTTAGGCTAGTTATGAAGTGAATTTTTGGTTGTTTTTGTGTTTGGTTGGGAGGATGCTTCTGATAGCTTTTAGTGTCTGTCTTCAGGTAAAGATAATCCATTGGGCAATGGGGTCTTTGACTACTGTTCCCTTGAGATCTTGACTGAAGTGTGGATATAACTACAGGGCCTGTATGTATTCTGTGAAACAAACTATAAAGATTGAGAGCGAGATGAGGAACAACTTAGCAAAGAGCAATTAAGAATTCTTTACTTGAGCTGACTGGTGTGAAAGAGGTCTGTTATTTGGGAGCAATTTCTTGAATTCCTGAAATAACATGCTCTTGTGATGATACAGTATTAAAGGTAGCACTGAAGAATTACTCTTTAAATACCATAACTGAAGAAAACATATGAAATGGCTGGGATTGAGTCCAGGGTATTTAGTGAGGAAATCCTGGGACTATTCTTTTTCCTGGCCATTTAGCTATTGAATTCACGGAAAGCATGAAAGATACGATGAAAGTACAAGAAACATACATATGACGGAGAGTAACGAGAAAACTTATTGAGCCATAGAATACACAGGAATCCTGCAACTTTAAACCACACACCAGCAAGTCATCCTGAGAGACAATATTTGAAGAAATCCCATTGTTCTTTGTATTAGCTATCTGGATCTTTACAACATGAGAGTAACAGAAGAGAAAACGAGAGCTTTTTTACATCCGGAGTCCAACCCCTCTAAACAAACACGAGGAGGAATATATAGATGTTTCATACAGAAATATCTTAGGTATTGAGTCATCTGAGAGGAAAATATCTCTTACACTCATACATGGAGAGTAGAAGAGAAGTAATAGCAAATATAAATGACTCTTTAAAAGCCTTTAACTCCTGTCAGGATAAATTTTTGACCTTTGGGCACTGCGGAGTCAGCTATGCGGCTTTATCATAAATGTACAATGAAGTGCTCTGCCACTCTTGCTTTTTGTATCTTCTCGGCTCTGCCACCTGTGCTTGCTGATGCTGCTGCTGCGGTCGAGTACCTGTGCTGAGTTGGCTCAGCGTCTTCATACTTGCTGTTATGGCTTTTGCTTATCTGTATATGGAACATAAACCTTTTACCGAAAAAGATTTAATCTTCTCAACTTTGGTTCAAAAGTAACTTTATTAAATCTTGCCATGTATCCAGAGGGGGAAGCTGATGCCTCAAAATTGACCCTAAGGTCTCATCAGCCTCTGTGTACTTATAGAAATGGGGGGGCTCATCAAATAGATGTGATACTTCATTTCTGATAAAGAACAAATTGTCTAATTTTTCAAAAAGAATTTGCCCTGTTACTGGGCCTGCTGTAGATGTTCCTGGTGTCTCAGCAATCTGAATTGCTGCAAAAGCGCTTACCCTCTTGATATATTTTTCATGAGAGAGTAACTTCCCTGATTCTAGCAAGCTGGGGAGCCCTTTGTCCTGCAGGGCCGAGAACCTATTCTGAAACTTGTTTATATCTGCTTGCATATCCTGGATTCTCCGGTCTAGGGTTTGGATCAAATTTTTCATTGTTGTGGCTCTTTTGATCAGAGAAATGGTTTCAGTCCTATTACCAATTCCCATTTTTACCAGCTGGGAACTTGTCCTATAGTTGAGGACTTCAATCATCCTGGGGGCAAGGTCTGCCATGTTGCCTAGGGAGTTTCTTGCTCTTTGTAGCTCTTTTCTTGCCCTGCCAATGAGTCCCACTTGCTCATATATGGCATCAATGTACTCCCATTGGTTAGTTATTGATTGTCCAATGGCGGTCCAAATTACTTGTTTGAGCTCCGCTGTAACTTTCTCAAAATTGAGCTCCTTTTCTAGCTCTGCAATTGTTTTCTTCAGAGCTTTTACTTCTCTCTCCCTCTCAGCCACATTTTGCTTAGATTTATCATATTTTTCATTTATCTTTGCTAAGTTGTCCTTGGCTTGACTGAGTTCTGACATCTGAGACTCTAGCACCTGAATTTCTTGCCTTAATTTCTGCATGTCCAGGCTCTCAGCCTGTTCTGTTGTGGGTGCTGTAGTGGCTGGTACTGTGGTGCCTGGAACATCCTGTTGTTCCTGTTGCTTTGGAGGGACAGTATCTTGAGGGGTCTCCTCAAGGTCTATTGATTCTGTGGGTGGCTTGGAAGATTGCCCTGCTTCCCTCCTTTGTAGCGCTGCTTCTAATGTAGTCTCTGTGTCTTGCAGCTTTTCTTGTGTTTCTATCAGTTCTTTGTATAATGTCATTAATAACGCAGTGACATCCTTTTCTTGCCTCTGCTGGGCGACTTCATCTGTTTGTGGATGTAGAGTTGGGGGGATCTTCATTTTCTTCTTAATTGCAGCTATATCTGCATCCCTCAGTTTAAGGACCTGCTGTATTGTCTTAACGTCATTGGGATCATGCCCAAACTCTATGATTATTTCCTCCAATGCCTTGATTTTGTTGTCTTTAGCTTGAGAGGATGCCCTCTCCAACTCAAGTTGTGCTGCAGTGTTGTTTAAACTATTTTGCAGCCTGTAATTTATCAAGGTCTTATCTGCCAGAGTGGCATAGACCATCTCACCCGTCTGCTTGTGGAGCTCGATCTGGTCCATGGGGTGGATGTCTTTTGAAAGGACTTCTAAGTTTGTCCTTATATAATCTGCAGCTATTTGAGGTTGCTACACTGTAGGGGCAAAATGGCTCATAGTCATTTTGCCTTCTTACACATCAAAGGCAGCCATTAGCCTTTGTTGGTTTGCAGGGGCCATATTTAATAAATGATTATAGAGCCGAATTTTTATTGGCTCACTCCTCCTTTTGGCCTCTTTAAATTGCTCCTTTATGCCTACAGCCATGTTCTGCTGTTGTCCTGAGGAGCTGACCTCCCCTAGTGCTGCTTTATCCTGCTCCTGATGCAAGGAGCTGGCAGAAGTCTCCAGGCTTTGTATTTCCTCTTCTGAGAAAGGATTGAGTCTTTGCCTTTTGTCTGATGCTTCTGTGAGGGGTGTTTCCCTCTCTCTCTTTCTGCTGGTGTCCTCGCTTTGAGGGATTTGGAGGACAGAGGAGTCTACCCTAGAATCATGTCTAGGAGGCGCCATATTAGTTGCTCTTTCCTGAGTGGCTGCCTGGTCTTCTGCTTTTTGTTTTTCTTGATCCTGATGATCAGTTTGTTGCTGCCGTTGCTGGGGTTGCTGCTGTTGGCCTTCTTGGCCCTGTTGGCCCTCTGCTTCTTCCATTTCTTTGTCTTTTCCCTTGCCCTGTCCCTGAACTGAAGTTTGTACTGCCTCTTGTTGTGTTGCAGAGGAGGAAGCAGGTGCTGTTGTGTGAGGATTTGGTAGAGCAGGCACCTGAGAAGGACATTCCAAGTCAGCCATTTTCAATAAATGTCTTCTAGCCCTCTCAACTAGCTCTTCCTGAGATACAGGCTCTACTAAGGTGTTTTTCCTCCACTTTGGCTGGTTGGCATGTCTCAATATATGGAACTTGCTCTCATGCTCATAGCTAGAGAGTTTGTATTTCAATCTTCTCAAAGATATAAAGCCATTGGGGTCATAGGGCTTCCAGGGGAAACTGAGTGTTAGGCCAAGGCCTTCCAACATCCTATCTGCCTCCTTCCATCCTTCTCTTTTGTTTAAAATAAAATGACCAAGCTGGTTTTTAACTTTGAGTTGTGCCTTC
>APFE031613470.1:0-20107 GCA_000404065.3 Pinus taeda
TCAAGCATTAAAATGTAGACTTGCAAGAGTTTGAAACCCCGCTATAAAAAAAATAAATATGAGCATATTATATACACCCAACGTATGTTTTCAAGGCATGATATGGCCAAGTAAAGAATGCAAGAGAGGATCAATCTCCAAAATATTATAGAAGTATAGCATTAAAGCGCAAAGGTTGGGAGTATAAATTTGTTATCGTGATAACGCCACACCAATGCATGTAAGAACGCTTGATCAAGTGCCCACAAAACTATGATAAAGATGCAGTGATAAGGCATTTGTTAAAGCATGCATAGATATAGTATAAATCATACGTTTGTTATCATCAAACACCAGCATGGAAACTATTCCAGAGCAGCATTGTCAATGCTGCTAAGGCCTTTCAAAGAACGTTGAAGCAACAATGTGCTACATTAAGGGTCTGTAATACTCATGATAGGTGGTTCCAGCGAAACAAATTGCGATGAAGATGGTGTGATAAATACGTGAAAAGATGCGCACCACCCTAATAGATGGAATCACTGCATTAATGATGGATTAATGGAACCATATGTGGAATTGTCATGGTGCATATGAATATGTCATTTGTGTTTAAATTTTCAGAGGTTTTATCTATAAGCTGGTAGTGTAGGAAGGTGTAGGAAGATACAAGCAATATGAAAACAAGTCCCATCACCAATTTTAGCATCTGGAGTTTTGATGTTTGGAATCGGTTTGCAAGAGTCTCACCCGTATTCAAATTTCTAGAGGCGTCACCCATATGCTCGTAGTGTAGGAAGATACAACCAATATGAAAGCAAGTCCCATCACCAACTCTAGCCTCTTGAGTTTTGGTGTTTGGAATTGATTTGCAAGATTCCCATCCGTGTTCAAATATTTGGAGGCGTCACACATATGCTCGTAGTGTAGGAAGATATAAAAGATATGAAAGCAAGTCTCATCACCAACTACGACCTCTCAATTTTTGATGTTACGAATCAATTTGCAAAAGTCCCACCCTTGTTCAAATATCTGGAGGTGTCACCCATATGCTTGTAGTGTAGGAAGATGCAAGCAATATGAAAATAAGTCCCATCACCAACTCTAACCTCTGGAGTTTTGGTGTTTGGAGTCGATTTGCAAGAGTCCCACCCATGTTCAAATCTCTAGAGGCGTCACCCATATGCTCGTAGTGTAGGGAGATACAAGTAATATGAAAGCAAGTCCCATCACCAACTCCGACCTCTAGAGTTTTGGTGTTTGGAATCGATTTGCAAGAGTCCCACCTGTGTTCAAATATTTGGAGGTGTCACCCATATGTTTGTAGTGTAGGAAGATACAAGCAATATGAAAGCAAGTCCCATCACCAACTCCGACCTCTAGAGTTTTGGTGTATGGAATCGATTTGCAAGAGTTCCACCAATGATCAAATCTCTAGAGGTGGAACCCATAGGCTTGTAGTGTAGGAATATACAATCAATATGAAAGAAAGTCCCACCGCCTATTATGGTCTCTGGAGTTTTGGTGTTTGGAATCAGTGTGCAAGAGTCCCACCTATGTTTAAATCTCTTGATGCGTCACCCATACACTCGTAGTGTAAGAAGATACAAGAAATATGAAAGCAAGTCCGATCACCAACTCTAACCTCTAGAGTTTTGGTGTTTGGAATCAATTTGCAAGAGTCCCGCCAGTGTTCAAATCTCTTGAGGTGTCACCCATATGCTCGTAGTGTAGGAAGACACAAACAATATGAAAGTAATTCCCATCACCAACTCCAGCCCGTGGAGTTTCGATGTTTGGAATCGATTTTCAAGAGTCCTACCTGTGTGCTAAAAAAAACACAAAAGTGACCTAGTATAAAGGTTAAAATCCAATAGACTTAGTTAAAATCTTGATTTCCTTAGCACCAGTGATAGGCGCAATCTTGAGTGCTAGTCTTAAATATAGCTCCTAAAAAATGAGCCTATGCCTTAGGGAAACCCACCATTCCACTAGGAGCACTAGCGTAGGACAGATACCCAATGCTATATCCTTGGCCCTATGAGGTGCATAACACCCCACCTTGGCCTCTCAACCTTATCGATGCACTTCACATTTCCAGACCCAAGTCAATCCACCCACTACATCTTCTGAGTGCATCTACCTCCATCACATCTTCCCTCACCCATACAGTATTGAGGCATGCTAACTCATGTCTTTGACTAGTGCATCGACATCAACGCATTGTGGAGGCTGCATTGATTGAGCATTGAAGGGAGCATTGAAATTTATGTGAAAGAATAAAAAAAATAATTTCATTGCATTGACTAAGAAAGGATTATTACAAAAACATGTTGTGTTGAAATTTCTATCTTAATAATGCATATCAATATATGCAAGGATGTTTGGCATTGGATAATCCAACACTGACGTGACATGTGCTTAACCACCTTTCGAGGATCTATTAACTTTGTTGATGTGTCCATTTACTAACACTTGCAAGTTTTGATGTAATGACAATCGTAATTCCAACAAGTGGTATCAAAGCCAAAGATCTCGAGTTTGAATAACACCTAGTTCGCACTGAGGGAGATTGTTGGACATTGGATAATCCATCTCTCCAATATATTTATGTGCTTAACCGCCTCTTGAGGATTCATTAACTCTAATAATGTGTCCATTTAATATCCCATATAAATTTTAATACAATGACAATCATGATTCAACCTAAAATTGGTGGTCAAAAGACATATTGAAAGAAGAATTGAATAGTTCACGGCACGAAAAGGCATACTATTATATATATACATACATGGAATCCCCGTAAAAACATACTAATTGATCAATTTGAACAATGCATCTCACGTATTACAACGTACGGATATGAATGCACAAACAGTGTTGAAGGTGAATATTGGTCATTATGGTTACATTAGTGCGTGAAAAGGTCACGCAATGGCAATAACACCTATAAAGCACTACAAGGTTGATCTATTACATCATACCGTCGTACTTTAAAATTGCGACTAACGCAATGTTGCTTCATCTTCCAATGGAGTGAAGTGTGAGAAGTGAAACCCAAATGAATTGAAGGGTAATGGCCGACAAAATAGAAAGGTTGTATATGCAAGCATGGAAAAGGCGCATTAATACATCACGGGTCCAGTATGGTAAAATATACGCCAAGCATAACAGCGCTTTGCCACACAATAACTAAAGTCCGCGTAATAATATGAAGGAAAATGGAATTAACAAAAAAAAACAGAAGCCTTCAGTGCAGTGGAAAGGATGTCAATATAAGGCAACAACGTATTAAATATTGTAAAATAAACATCAAACCATGGAGATATTAGTACCTGTATATAGTGCTAGTGCGATGTGAACAATGATAAAGGAAATTGACGTGGAAACTTGCATTGGACATCACAATTGACGAAGGGAGACGGTGTCAATTGTTTGAATATTACTATCTCAAGGCTATAAACTCTTATTTGATTTTTGTGATAGTTATGCATTATTTTATTAAAATTTTGAATCCTAATCAATGTTTTTGTGTTTGCGCGATTGGAATTACGTGAAATGATGGTTCACCATTTATGTTTGAATTCTTTGCGGTTGCTTGAAACAAATTGGTGGCCAAGGTGACTCAAGGACATAATGAAGAAATCATTAAGACTTTTTAAGACCATTATTTTTCCACAAGAAAACTCGTTGTCTTTCCAATTATCATATTATAAAGATATTATTTTGTCATTACAAATATTAAACCATAGAAAAGGACAAAAGAGGAATATCAAAGGTCGCTTAGAAGCTCAAGAGCTATGATGCAAGGCTAAAAATCTTAGGGAAGATAGAGAGTTTATTGGAAGTCAAAAGGTCATGAGGGAGTCCAAATGTCATAGCAAAAGGTGAAAGGTCACCTTCTCATTTCCATAAAGGAAGAGGACTTTTAGCACTTAAGTTAGGCTAGTAATAGGATTGCTACTTAAGTTAGGCTAGTAAGGAGATGAAGGCACTCTCTCTTGATAGCTTATAGGTGGAGGGTTTGTGAGGTTAGTGTTATGTCATGAAGATTATTTGAATATCTCTCATTCCACTATTGGGTTTTGATGAACTTGTGTACATGTACTTGAATGGGTGACAATATTAATGAGAAGCTTTCAATTCACGCATTGATTCCCATACATGTTAATAGAACTTGCAATGATGATTTATGCTCTTGTTGTTTATGTATGTGGGTTTACACATTGGTTTCATGTTTATGAACTATTTCATTTCATGCAACTGGTGTGTTGGCTTTGAATCTTTGTTCCTCATTCAATGTTAATGTTAGTGATTAATTGTGAACTAATTCACTTTTGGTCTCTAGCACTCACTTACTGGGGTATATCTTAGTTATTCTTAGCTATTTCATTCTTCCTTAAGGCACACTCTCACTCATTATGTTGTCGTTATGTTCATGTTTCATGTTCGACAAGTTATCAATGGAGATTTGATTTCATCCTCATTCTTCTGACATAGTACACTTGGTCTCACATTCATCTTTGCATTTGATATCCAAGAGAAAAAACACACACCCAATGGCAATCAGGCCGGAATCCCGGATGGAACTTATTATCACTGGGCTGGAGCAGGTTGGGCTGTGTTAACCTTTTAACCTTGTGTAACTATTTCAAACGAGCTTTTAATTGGAAGTTAGCCCTTCCAATCTGAGACGGCTCTCTCAATATTTTTTAAGAATGAATATGGCTAACTATGGTTTTTTATTTAATTTTTCAGGTGAAAGAGTCTGAGGGCAACCACCATTGGGCGTGGAGTCAGTCAAATAAAAACAACAATAAACAACATTGTTTTATGGAAACTGAGACATCTTTGGTTTACTAAGGTGGGTAAGGGCATTTACAGTAATCACAATAAATTGAAGGAAGTTGGAGTTGTTTGATAGACTTCCAAGTAATCAACAAAATGTGAAAACTAATAAAAACAAAGGAACAGGACATGATGGGACTGAAACTGGAATGAATCTCAGGTTAAAACATAATTGCTGCAAACTATATTTTCTATTAATTGAAAACAATATAACAGTGGTTCTCACATCATCAGTCCCCATGTGCAGAGTCAAAAATATACATATTTATAGGGAAATATCTCTATACATATCTTGCCACCTAAGCCTGATTCAATCCATTGTTTTAGAAACCTGTTCCTATCTGATTAATAAAACTTTGAGACTTCATCGAGATTTCTGTTACAAAAGAATTCGAATACAAATGGAAGTCGTATGAACAAAGCCTATCTAACAATTACAAATTTTCAGGGAAATAAAACTATTGTAGTGTTGGCATTGTATTTGTGGAAATTCAGAGCATCGGACCTTTTGAATTCTGTTGTGTTGTTTTTGGGCTCTTAAACTTGCAATATTGTTTATCCTGTTGATAGGCATATGGTTTGTTGTTTGAAACGTGTTTGAAAGTGCCATTATTGTTCCACTATGTCTCTACCCTGTTTTCTTATTGTTTCTTTAAGGACCATGTCGTTGGATATTTGTTGAAAAATACCTTCGTTGTCCTCTTTTTTCATTGTCCTCTTTGATGACCATGTTGTTGAAGAAACGCCGAAGAACACTCTTGTTGTCTCACGGAGTGGAAGTGTTCATTGATATGGGTCGTTGATTAATTTGGAAATCCCTTTGTTGTCTGTGTTAGAAAGGAAAACAGGAGGGCCACTTCTCTCAGAACCGTTCATGCAGGATGGGCCACATGGCAGCTGGGGATTGGAGGGAATGAACATACTATTGGGATGTGAGTGGATGTCCATGGTTGGGTTAGCGCTTTGGGGATGGATGCCGAGAGATGACGTGAAGGTGGGGTTGGGATCCTTGGTGGGAAGTGATAGGTAGAAGGAGCTATGTGGCAATAGGGGAGTGGCGGTGAAGCGGAAGTGGAGGTTGACATAACCAGGAATGTGGGTTATGGTGGGAGCGGGGAAAACCATTTTCGGAGGGGGGTCGAAGTGGTTTATGGGTATTGGGGGGGGCGGGGGGGGTGTGAAATGACAAGGGGAGGACATGTAGCAACGGGGAAACCACTTTTCGGACCCCCCCGACAATAAAGATAAACATAGCAGGGGGAGGCCTTAGAGCAGTCGGATGGAAAGTTGATTGCGAATGAGGGTGTGAACTTGTGCGAGGTTTAACCATGGGTGGACCCTACATCTTATTAGATTGCATTTTATGCCATTTTGTGTCCAGGAGTGGGTTTGAGTTTATTACATCGGGGGTAGTGCAAGTTTTATGTTTGGGACTTTTTAATGTATGCGATAGTTATATATTAGAAAGGGACTTTCGATGTGGTTTATGTTATTAAAATATACAAAGGGGAACACAACTAGAGTAGGAATGGGAAACACAGCTAGAGTAGGAATGGGTGTAATGGGATGAGAATATGGGAATATGGAATTTTTCCAAAACAAACAGAATGAACTTGTTCTTCCTCCTTAATCTCCAAATATAAAGCATAGAAACCTCTTTCAGAAAAACAACAAATAGATGAAAAGATTAGTGGTGGAAAACTTTGACTAATAAAACTAAAATTTATTTTAGTGAGTTATCATGGATAACATTGGATCCAATGGGGATGTTGTGCCCCTGTGGTGTAGCAAAGAACTGGTAGACCAGTTTCTTGATAATTTGGGTGATCCCACTCTGAAGACTACATCAAACCCACTTCACCAAACTGAAAAGAAAACTTCAACATGTAATCTAAACCTGAAGGAAATGTTTGGCTAGCAAGCTTATTTATGTCATATTCTAACATCTGAAAGTCCACCTGCTTAATTCAAGCAATATAAAATCTCAAGTATAACCAGACAAAGAGCTGATCCAACGCGTGGGCTTCTCGATTATGCTTGAACAAAATTAGTAGTGGATCATATATGAGCAACTTAGAATGAAAACTGAATCCATCACTTGAGCTTACAAATGAAAGTAACTTCACCTTCATTGATGACTGGAATAGACTTATGGTAGAACTCATCTTGAAAATATTCAAGCTATTGATTTGCAAGCAATGGAGTCACCTAAAACTTCAATCTTCAATATTCTTTAAAAGTGGAGTCACCAGGGTAATATCACAACCTTTGAAACTTCTAATTTCCTGATACCCTCAGGAATAAAAAAGAAGAGACTCGAACAGAATCCCGGAAAAAGGAGCTTTTCAACTCTCGGGAGATGCACCAAAATATTATCACTGGGTTGGAGCATGTTGGGTTGTGTCAACCTTTCAACCCGGTGTAACTATTTCAAACCAGTTTTTAATTGGAAGCTAGCCCTTCCAATCTGAGAGGGCTCTCTCAATATTTTTTAAGAATGTAGATGGCTAACTCTGGTTCTCTATTTGATTTTTCAGGTGAAAGAGTGTGAGGGCAGCCACCATTGGGCATAGAGTCAGTCAAAGAAAAACAACAATAAACAACATTGCTTTATGGAAACTGAGGCATCTTTGGTTTACTAAGGTGGATAAGGACATTTTGCAGTAATCACAACAAATTGAAGGAATTTGGAGTTGTTTTAAAATTTTCCAAGTAGTCAACAAATGTGAAAACTAATAACAACAAAGGAACACAGCAAAATGGGATTGAAACCAGAATGAATCTCAGGTTAAAACATAATTTCTACAAACTGTATTTTCTATTAATTAAAAACAATATAACAATGGTAATCACATCATCAATCCCCCTGTGCAGTGTTGAAAATCTACATATTTATAGGGAAAGATCTCTTTACATATCTTTCCACTTGGGCTTGATTCAATCCATTGTTCTAGAGACATTTTCCTATTTGATTAATAAAACTTTGAGACTTCATCAGGATTTATGTTACAACAGAATTTGAATACAAATGGAAGTCGTATGAACAGATCCTATTTAACAATTACAATTTTCAGGGAAATAAAACTGTTGTAGCGTTGGCGCTATATTTGTGGAAATTCAGAGCATCCGACCTTTCGAATCTAGCTGCGTCGTTTCTGGGCTTTTAAATGAGAAATATTGTTTATCCCATTAATAGGCATGTTGTTTTCTATTTGAAATGTGTTTGAAACTGCCATTCATGTCCCATTGTATCTTTGCCCTGTTTTCTTGTTGTTTCTTTAATGACCATGCCGCTGGATATTTGCCAAAAAATACCTTCGTTGTCCTCTTTGATGAACATGCTGTTGAAGAAACTTCGAAAAACACTCTTGTTGTCTCATGGAGCGGAAGTGTTCATTGATTTGGGTGGTTGATTAATCTAGAAATCTTATTGTGGATTTCCTTTATGAAGGAAAGCAGGAGGGCCACTTCTCTAAGAACCATTCATGCAGGATGGGCCACATGGAAGTTGGGGATTGGAGGGAATGAACATACTATTGAGACTTTAGTGGATGTCCATGGCTGGGTTGGCGCTTTGTGGATGGAGGTCAGAAGATGACGTGAAGGTCGGGTCGTGATCGTTGGTGGGAAGTGATAGTTAGAAGGAGCTATGTGGAAGTAGGGGAGTTGTGGTTAAGCGAAAGTGGAGGGTGACGTAACTAGGATTGTGGGTTATGGTAGGAGCTGGGAAAATCGTTTTCAGAGGGGGGTTGAAGTGATTTATGGTAATGAGAGGGGGCAGAGGGGGTGCAAAATGACGAGGGGAGGACATGTAGTAGCGGGAAACCACTTTTCAGAACCCCCCCCACCCCCGCCAATAGAGATAAACATAGTGGGGGGGGGGGGGGGGGTGCGCAAAAAGGCCTTAGAGCTATCAAAAGGAAGGTTGATTGCGATTGGGGGTGTGAACTTGTGCAAGGTTTAACCATGGGTGGACTCAACATATTATTAGATTGCATTTTATGCCATTTTGTGTCCGAGAGTGGGTTTTGGTTTATTGCATCGGGAGTAGTGCAGGTTTTATGTTTGGGACTTTTTAATATATGCGATAGTTATATATTAAAAAGGGACTTTTGACATGGTTTATGATATTCAAATATACAAAGGGGAACATGTCTAGAGTAGGAATGGGAAACACGGCTAGAGTAGGAATGGGTGTAATGGGATGAGAATATGAGAATATGGGAATTTTTTCGAAACAAATAGAATGGACTTATTTTTCCTCAATCTCCAAATATAAAGCACAACAACCTCTTTCAAAAAAATAACAGATAGATGAAAAGGTCAGTGGTGGAAAACCTTGACTAATAAAACTAAAATTTATTTTAGTGAGTTATCATGGATAATAGGGCTCTTATCCCAAATGGTGTGAGGCCTAATTGGGACTTCATACCAAGGATCCCCCCTAGTTTTGGAAGATTATCCAACACCGTCAATGGAGCCATATTAGAGGAGTTTTGGAAAATTATTTTGCTACGCTTTCTCAAAATGGTCCAGAGAAAGAAGCATGGTAGTTGAGACTAGGAGTTGTTTAGAAATGGATTCAAGAATTGGGAAATGTCCTAGGATTCAATTGTGTTGGTGATGCCTTTTGAATCTCTTTCTATATTAGCTTGAATAGACATGTAACTTTATGCAAAATCTCCTTTACTTTGTAGCAAGAATTAAAGAGATCTTAATTCATTTCCTAATTAGCTTTGTAGATGAAACAATTGGAAGGATCCACATATCCTTTTCCCAATAATATATCCGATGTCAATAGTCTTTTATAAAATAACCATGAAAAATGGGCCACTTTTGGCCATAATTTTTTATTCCAAATATGCGCCCAAATACATTCATTCAATGAGCAGGTGTTCCCAAGTTCATTTCCATATGCTTATTTAATTAAGAATATCCCCATTTGTGAGTTACCCCACCCTAACTACTCTGCTTCCTTACATGATAATATGTGGTGTTGCTTGAGGATGTTTTTAAGATGCTACTAATTGGAGTTAGTAGGTAATTCGTGCCACCTATCATGTGATTTCAAAATGTGGCTATTAGTTTATGTGTAGATGTCATTCAAGTAATCAACAACTAAATTAAGGTTGGATGACTTCAATAATATGTGGAGATTCTCTATATCAAGCTATGAGGTGACCCTAGGATATTGATGCCAGGAATCCTCCCAGAACTGTTATGAGTTACCATTCCCTACATCCCAAAAGTAATGTTCTTACACTAAATGTTTATTATGGTGGGCTAAGTTCCATATTAATGATCCTTTGGGAAATTGGAGCTTCAAATTCACTTCTATCATGAAATGTACTTTGAGTATTTTTGTTCCAAATGCATCACTAGAAGCCCTCTTCATTTTTCTCCCACATCCACCAAAGTTTGGCTCCTAAAATTTTATTCAACATTTTAAGATCTCTAAGTCTCGAGCCTCCTTTATATTTTGGGGAGAAGAGATTATCCCAGGATACCATATCCAATTTTATTTTTTGGGAATCCCCTTCCCATAAGAAGGATCTTTGAATGGTCCAAATTTGAGTGAGAATAATTTTTGGGGTCGCCAAAGCAGAGAAGGGTATATTGGGTAGAACTTGAAGGGATCACTTGAGGAACACCAAACTACCAATAATGTTGAGGGATATAGTCGTATATTTATGGATTTCTTTGGAGAGATTATAAATTAGTTCTAACCATACTTTAATCTTGAGGGAATTTAGTGTCAAAGGTTCCCCAAAATATTTTGAAAATAGTGGACATCTTTCGAAACCAAAAAGATGAGTGGTATGGCCTTGTATAGTTGGATGAGTATTAAGAAAATATATCCTAGACTTTTGTAAATCAAACTTTGTTCTAGAGGTTTCCATGAAGTTTTTTAATACATGTTGAAAGGATTTGTTTCCATTGACAATAGGGATTCCCATTAATAAAGTATCATCAACAAACTATTGGTGTGAGGCATGTTTAGTGTCCCTAAATAAGTTCACACCCTTGATTTTTTGCTCAACTACGACTACTTTCACTGATCATCTTTGACCCTCTATTGCCATGGCAAAGAGAAAAAGGGAAAGAAGATCCCGTTGTCTAAGGCCTCCAACATGGGTTGAAGGTGTTGGAGGGTGAGCCATTGATGAGTATGGAGAAAAAAGAGGAGGATAGAAGATAGAGGATCCAGGCCATCCCTAAAGAAGAGAAGCCAAAGGATGATAGAATATGTTGTTTGTAAGACCAACTAATTTTATCAAAATATTTGGAAAGATGTAGTTTCATTAAAATGCCTAGCTTCTTAGATTTTTATAGAGAGTGAATAAATACATGTGCTACCACAATGCATATAGGATTTGTATACTTTTATTTAAGGAAAAATCCCTCTTTTAGACAAGAGAAATCTCCTTAGATCTGATAACTAGATCTAGAACAAAACAAATAGGAACATGTAGTTTTCCCTAAGTTCAATACAATCAAATCATTAATGAAAATGAGAGTGAGATGAAATTGTACCTCTATCTAAAGTTGTCCTTACTAACTATTTCAAATGTTTTAGCTCCCAGATTTTTACTAAATGCTCATAGAGCAAAGAAATGCAAACAACACAAACAAACAAACCACCAAAGGACATATAATCCAAAAATGATTTAATAAGAATTATACATATGACCAAGGAAATATGTAACAAAATTTCCAAACTAATAGACGATAATTATGGGAAATGAACATATAACTGTATTAATATAGAAAGAAGAGGTTTCAACCTGATATTGCCTTGATGATGTAGGTTTCCTTCTAGGTTTCCCTCATCTCAATACCTTGCCTTCAAAATTCTTAAGACCATAGGTTGGATACTTCAATAGAATTTCACCAAAACCAAATCCTTTCATATATTAACTAACTATCCCTCTCAACAAAATATGGTTATACTTGTAGGGTTGGAAGAAGATAAGTGGAGGATGAAGCAAGGAGGTTAAGATACAACATATTAGGGATGTGAGAGAGATCTAAACTGATCAAGAGAGATGTCATCTATGACACTTATCTTCTACAAGATTCTCATCCTTTTTATTTTCACCTTTCTTAAAATAGTGTTGCACCCCATGAATGAGAAACATGCAATAGTATCATAGTCTATTTGATATGAAACCCATGAAAATCACTAGTGTCATAGGCTATCAATTTTCAACATGCAACATCCTTTTGAATTAGGTTTTTTGAAGGAATTTGAAAAAGTTTTTGATCTTTCAGAGAGGGGATTTTCTTCCAGCTTCTTTAGGCATTAATGGAAATTATGTTTCGGATGGTGAAGGATAGGAGTACAACATAAATTTCCATGAATGTGACAAAATAATGTGCGGTAGATGCCCCCAAGAGTATAAAGTTAGAAATGCAATGATAACTAAAATACTTTGTCATGAAATAATATTGAGACAAGGAATAGACTGACCAAAACCTTGACAACAACAATCAAGGAGTTACAGTATAATTTTATCATCATTGAGGTAGGAATTCCTATACTAAAAATACAAGCGACTCAAATTTTATCTATGGACATGCAAATATCCATGTGAAATGAGAAATTTTCATGGCCACCAAATATACCTCATGGACCCATTTTTGCATGAATCGATACGAACATAGCAATGAGACATACAATGTGGATCTATACACAAATCTAAATACTCAAAAGAATGCATCTATAAAAATAGCTCAAAATATTCATCTGCTAATGAATTCAGATTGAAAACAATATACACAAATTTCTTCTACTCAATCTGTGGAAAGGAAAACATACAATAGAAACACATGCAATAACATGGAACCATTTAATCATAATGAACACAATATTTTCCTGTGGAACCCAACTAGGAAAACCCCTCCTTTGTTTTGTATTAAATCATATGAGAATATGGATCTATTACAATGACTGCTTCAATCCTTGAACCTACACCTACACTACAATACTAATCTCCTACTCTCTAATCTGCTCTGACCAACAGTTAGCCAAAATAGGCCTCAACGCTCCTTCTATTTCCTAGTGCAATCCTTGAGGAAATTAGCTCCTAAAATATAGGGAAATTCCCCATTTCCTTCCGCAAATCTTGAAAGAATTGATCGCCTGCTCCAATGAAAAACTTTTACACTCAACTATTATACAATTGACAATTTCACATTTTTCTCCACCTCAACTAATAAATTCGAATTCCTTGCATGACTAGGGCTATTTTCATTAAATTGATCAGTTAATTGAGATATCAGTGAGTTAACAATAGTTACTACTACTCAGTTAAACTCCTATTGACTCTATTCATGAATAGAGATCAAATAACAAAGTTTAACTAACACTAACTCCACTAGATTGTTAGATTTTAACAATAAACTCATGCACAACTCTATTTCTAGCCTACAAACTTGAGTTAACTAATTTAACTAAGTGATTTTTCCATGTCACTCATGTTAATTTGAACTCAACCCATCATGCTAATGGAATTTTGAATTTCTCCATTTGACTAAGGAATAAGTCATATGAATCCTTTTCTTGCTACAATTTAACATTCCCTCTTAGCAATAAAAGGGTTCATAACCACCCTAATCTTTATCCTATCGAACTTGAACTTGCCTCTTGATAAATCCTTTGTAAAAATGTCTACATCCTACTCCTCTATAGGAATATATTGTAACATGATGATCCTACTTTGCACACAATCACTCAGGTGATGGTACTTGATGTTTATATGCTTGGACCTATCATGAAACACTATATTCTCATAGAGTTTGATAAAACTATGAAATTTAGGCTCCATATTATGACTGAAGAGGCTAACTAGGACCTTCCTCATCCAAATAGCCCTGCATGCTACTTAACTAACAACCCTATAATCGACCTTTGTTGAGTTGAGTGCTACAGATCTATATTTCCTTTTGTACAGATCTTTGTTTCCTTTTGTACCGAGATCTCTATTGAGATTGATACCTTAAAGGGCTCTCCTAAGTCTACATACGCATGTCTCTCTGTCAAATGTCTCAAATCCATTAGGCTGCTCAATCTAGATCTCTTTCTCAAACGCTCCATTGAGAAAAGCAGTCGTAACATCTATTTGGTGGTTACTCCTCCCAAATATTGTTGCCAATGCTATTATGGTATTCATAGAAGAATACCTTTCCATAGGGGAAAATGTCTCCTAATAGTCAACTCCATCTACCTATGAGAAGCCTTTAGCCACAAATCTGGCCTTGTACTTCTCAACACTACCATCAGGTGCATGTTTCACCTTATACACCTACCCAGAGCAATAACAGATTTTCCCTTAGGTCTAGGCACAACCTCCCAAGCATAATTCATCATGATGGAGTCATACTCCTCCACCATGGATTCTACCCACACCTAATAGGAAACAACTTCCTCATATGAAGAAGGCTCAAAATCAATCAGTTTTTTCATGAGAGCCATATATCTTATATTTCTATTGATATCCTCTATTTGTGCAAGGATCTAGGAGCTCCAACATGCTCCTAAGCATCCTGCACCAATATGTATACCTACCTAGTTCTCTTCCTCCATTATCTAGGAGGATCTATGTGAGTGGGCGCCTCCACTCTACTCCTCCACATGTGGCTGCTCAACAACATCTTGTGGATCTGATTTGGGCTCCTCCTTTGGATCTAGAAGCTCCTCCTCTGGTTAAATTCTTAGCTCTCACTCTAGATATCTTCTCATGTATTTCTCCTCATCAAATATGACATATCTCCTAACCATATTCATCTTGAGTGAAGTCATGTACACCCAATATATTTGAGGTGTCTTTGTGTATCCTACAAATATCCCCTCTCTATAGTATGATCCAAATTTTTTCTACTATCCTTGGAGACATGACAATGGACCATGGATCGAAAAATGTGAAAGTGGGAGACATCTGTCTTCCTACTAGAGAAAGCCTCTTCAGGTGTGATCATTCCAATAAATTTTTAAGGGATTCTATTCTACAAATAAACAATTGTATTTCATGATTCTACCCATAGGTATAGTGGTAGTCCTTGATCATGCAACATTTCTCTTGTAGCAGCTACAATGCTTCTATTTTTCCACTCTACCACCCCATTTTGTTGTAGGTTGTGAGGTGAAATCAACTCCCTTCTAATACATTGTTTGGCACATAATTCTTTGAAGGCATTAAAAGCATACTCTCCTCTATTATCACTAATCTCAGGGATTTAATTTTTTTTCTAGTCTCATTTTCAACTAAGGATTTGAATTCAACAAACTTTGAATACACATAATCTTTCTTCTTCCTGAAATAGATCTAGCATTTGCACAAAAAATAATCTACACAAATCACATATTACATGTGCTTTTCAACTAAGACTATAGAAAATGGGCCACACACATTTGAGTGAAATCACTCCAAGATGGATTCATCTATGTTATCTTGGCCCTGGAAGGAGAACTTGACATATTTCCAAGAGTTCATCCCATGCACACATCATGTTTATCAAGGGTGATTTTTGGAAGTCGAGTGGTGATCTGCTACATTATTTTCAAAGATTCATGGTGTAGGTGTCCCATACGCCTATGCCAGATCTCTCCAACATCTTAGCCTGAACATGTTCTTATTTTCTACTCAATGAAGTGCATGCATCCACCTCTATCTTGTATAGATTTTTAACCTAAATACCAATTTGTTTTACTTGTCCAGTAGCAACATGCTTCATATAAGCTTTCTCCTCACTGAACATGGTATTATGTCCACAATCTTCAAGTACATATATAGAAACTAATTTTTTCTTCAAACTAGGCACACACATTACATTCTTTAGGTGAATATGCGAGCCTAACTCCATATTAATGGTGGTAGTGTCAATCCCTTTGGTTTTATGCGTAATTGTAGATTGCTAAAGAAATCTTTACTTCCTTTCATATGAAATGAAGCACCAGAATCTAAGTACCATACAATTCCTTGTACAGTACTTTCCATGCATGAAATGAGAGTGAAATCCAACTCAAATTGTGATGTGAGAGCATCACCTCCTGCTATTGGACTATATCCTTCTTCTCATATTTCTTGTGTGTAAAATTAGTTGCATAGTGTCCATATTTATGGCAGTGAAAGCATTTAATTTTACTAAGGTATTTCTTTTTTCCATGGTTCTCACTTGATTATGCCTTTCCTTGGGCCTTCTTTCCCTTGTATTTCTTTCCTTTTCTTGCTAGATAAAAAAATCTCTTCCTCTTCAATTTTGGATGTGAGACCATCTTTAGTGTTTCTTCTTATCTACTCCAACACCAAACCCGACCAAAGTCTCTCTCAATTTGGTAGCTTGTCTCTTCCATTAACTGGATCTTGATAGTTGTGCCAAGATTTTGGAATACCAAGGAGTGATAAGCTCACAAGTTCATATGATGGCACATTTTCTCCTACTCCTCCAAGTTCAACTCTAACCTGAGTGAATATGGATAGGTACTGAGGAATGGTTTCATTTTTTTGAATTTGAATGCTCTTGAGTTTATCTATGAATGCCAATTTCCTAGCATCACTGCTGCTCTAGAATAGAACTATGAGATTTTTCCACATTGCAAATGGAGCCTCCTTTCCATGCAAGTTCGAAACCACATGATCTCTAAGACCCTCCAGAATAATCCTCCTATATTTTGTTGTGTCTTTCTTTCACTGTGAAAGTTCTTGTGCATCTGATGTTGTTAGTTTTGGAATACCATTTTGTGTGTATTCCCATACTCCATTGTCATCCACCACAACTTCCATTCTGTATTTCCAAGCACAAAAATTTTAGGTGCCCTCTAATGCATACTCAAGCCTCAATCCATTGAAAGGCATTGTTCTTACACTAAAGAAAATCTTCTCCAAGAATTTTGCTATTTGAATTTTTTTGAGAGAATATTTGGAACATGTTTTCTATGTAGTCTTCAATAGATCTGATACCATGTAGAAATAGCTCGAAATTCACAAGTTTCTAATTAATTTAGAATGAAAAAATAAGACACAAATTTCTTCTACTCAATCTGTGAAAAGGAAAAAATACAATAGAAATATATTCAATAACATGCAACCATTCAATCACAATGAACACAATAATTTTCTCAGGGAATCCTACTGGGAAAACCCCTCCTATGTTTTGTATTAAATGATATGAGAATATGGATCTATTACAATGATTGCTTCAATCCTTGAAGCTACACCTGTGCAACAATAATGATCTCTTGCTCTCTGACTTTCTCTAACCAACACCTAGCCAAAATAGGCCTTAGCCTTTCTCCTATTTCCTTATGCACTCATTGAGGAAATTAGCTCCTAAAAATAGGGAATTCCCTATTTCCTTGCATGAATCCTAAAGGAATTGATCACTTGCTCCAATGCAAAACATGTACACTCAACCAGTATACAATTGACAATTACAATGTGCCATTCTCTCCACCTCAACTAGGAGATTCGAATTCCATGCATGACTAAGGAAATTTTTAGTAAATTGATCAGTTAACTGATTATGAGTAAGCTAACAACAGTTACTACATCTCAATTGAACTCTTACTGACTCTATTCATGACTAGATCTCATATAACTGATTTTAATTAACAATAAATCCACTATATTACTAGATTATAGCAAATAACTCATGCACAACTTTACTTCTAGCCTACAAACTTGATTTTAATGATTTAACTGACTGATTTGACCATGTCACTCCTACTAATTTCAACTCAAGTCATCTTAGTGATGTGGAATTTTGAATTTCTCCATTTGACTATTGCACAAGTCAAATGAAGCCTTCTCTTGCTACAATTTAACACCGTTGCAACCTAGATGTAACATACCATATTCATGGTCTTCATCTCTATCATTCCATAGTACAATTCTAACCATGTGAATAAATGTGTTAGATTTAAAAATGGTAGAAATAATCTGATCAGGGGTCAATAATGAAAATGGTTAAAAAATGCGAAATAAACTACAAATAATGCTAATGGCCCTTAAGGTACTCGAGTAAATTCTATTAAGCATGAATAGATGCTCTGAAGTCAAATACTCATAAAATCATTCGATCAAAGGTCAATGATGTAAACTTACCATTGAAGGCAAGGAAACTTTCCATTGAGGCATGCAAGCTCTAAGGTACTGAATGGTTTCTAAATCAACTTCCCAAATAATGTATTGAAGTCAATAATAAGTGATTCATCGCAAGAGGGCCTTAATGTATCCAAAACCAATGACATGAAACAAGTACAAAAATGTGAATTTGAATATAGCATAGAGTTTTTTAGGACTGAATCAAGGATGATCGATGTAATAGAAGGCTTAGGAATTGTAAATATTGGCTAACTAGGTTAAAACTTCTCTTGAACATATTGAAGACACGACAATTGTCTTGGTAGCACTCACTCAAGAAGTGAATCAGAAACCAAAGTGTAAGGATTTTAAAAGGAGTATGGTAAAAAAGAAACAAGCATATTTCTCAACCTTGGCATGAGGAGTGAAAGGGTTTCATGTTTAAGAGTGATTGGTTGCCATAAAATATATATAGAGATGTTTTGGAGAATTTGGTATCTATGGATAAATACTAATTCCCTAGATAAGTAGCCATATCTAGAACAATCGTTTAAAGCACTTTAACATTTTTCTATAAAAAAATAGATAAGACAAAGAGAATGAGAGGACCTACTTGTACTTTCACTTTCCTCTTGTCTCCTTTGTATCGGTCTTGTTTCTCCTTCTCGTACTTAACACACTTGAGAAGTGCCAGTAAACATCAACAGAAGACAAAGAACCAATCAAAGAAGAAGATCTATTGATTACAAGTAAATGGAATTAGATACATTCACACATATAAGCATCACATATCAAGATAAGTAGATGGAAAAGGTGTGAATACTTTATTGAATAGAAGGAAGAATTACAACCATGAAGCATGATTCAAAGTCACTCCTCCAGCTTTGGTTCCATCCACATCACATCATAAGCATGACATTCCGGTAGCATAACGAAAATTACAATAGTCTCAATTCTCAAGGTAACATTATCTCCTTACAATTCATCAAATTCCAACCCCTGATCACTTAGATGAGTGTTCAATTTATAGGAGGATGAAGGAGGTTATGTCATAAATAGGGGTATTGAATTGCCTTCCATACTTAGAATTAGTTCCATGGAGGAAGGGATGAGAGGATAGGATGCATCTTAGCTCATTCCTCATCTATTTGTGAGCTCATAGGAGTTGATAAGTGAGGGAAACTTCTAGATGACTCTAAAAGATAAGAATATTCCCCAAACCCTATGTGAATTTTGCTCAGTCTCACCCAGCACAAGTGAAAGAGGGCCTAAGTGCTCTGAAGAGAACCTTGGCATGGAATCAACTGCTCTGTGATGCACCCTTACATGGGCCTACTTGCGATGGTCCCTTTAGAGGTCATTTCATGATGTCTTCAAGTCATGAAACTATTTGGGAAGGAGGCATTCAAAAGGGTGACTTGTTTAGGGCATGTAGCAACTAAAATTAGGGTTTGATGAGCCATGAAACACTGATTTAGATGATGGGAGTGATGTGCCCAAATGGATCTGTAATAGCTACCCCCTAAAGCATGAAGTCAAAAAATGAAAATGTCCAATGAAATTCTTTACGATGTGATGAGGAGGTTTCGAAGTGGAAGGTGACATGCATCAATTACAATAGATATATCATGATATTTTGATGTTTACATGAATTGCTGAGGGAAGTGTTATCGGGAAATCTAGTGTCTATGCAGAGCTGCTAGTCCCACTAAGATGGGTAGCTATCTTAGAAACAAACAGATTAAAGTTACTTTCGTTTTCCTTTACAAGAAGTAGATAGGAGAGGAGAAAAGAATACCAACCTCAATCTTTTTCTTGGTTCTCTGCTTGTTCCTTCTCCTCTTTGACGAATCTTTTCCGCTCCTCCCTTGACCACTCCGCTTCAAAGAGTACCTGTAAAGTCAAAGCAGCATAATACCTTCAAAGTGTAGAGATCTACAATCGTAAACAATATAGGACCAGATATATATTGATCGTACACATGCATATATCAGCAAACATACAAGAATGTGGAGGAAAACTTGAATAGCTTTATTGATATAAAGATTAGAAGAGAGGATTACAACCTGTTGATTTGACGCAGTTTCATCCTCCTAGCATGAAAGCCCTTCTTCACCTCATGAAAAGCTTAGATCACCCAACACTATGATATTCCACCAGGAAACCAACAACACTTCCTTACAAGATACAAGATTCCA
>APFE031613472.1:0-11262 GCA_000404065.3 Pinus taeda
AATGTGAGATCCAGGTAAGGGGAGCCCAAATCTGACCAAGGGGAGTGTGAAATCAAGAAAATCTGAAGGATGGTGTGACCTTGAGTGCATATGGAGCATAGATCTCCTGAGTCAACTTATAAAGCGAAGGGGGTCCTTGTGACCTGGAAAATTATTCTGATTTCAAGGATACTCGCGTTAGTGATGGGTCACTGATTTGAAAATGAGATCTTAGACTAATATTAAGGTATTACAGACTCATGTTCATGGATTTGCCTATATCACTTAGTGCAACGGATCAATAAGATTGTGAATAATATAGACAATGAGAAGTTAGAGAAACATAATAGACAAACACACATAACACATCACGTTTAATATGGAGTTCACCCAAAACTCTTGGGCTACATCTCCTGGTCCAGCCTTGAGTGGTGACATCTCTATTATGTCTTCAAGAGTAGAGTTTTACAAAATTGAGCTCAATTTGAGTCTCAACACAATAGATACAAAACAATAGGAGTTTACGTGAATCCCTCAAGTCTCTCTGAGTACACAGACTCTCCCTCTCGCGCTCTGTCTTTGCTTTCTCTCTGTCTCAGCACTGCTTGCCTCTGTCTTTGTCATTCTATGGCTTTTAAGCTAATTGTTGATGTCTGTTCATTTCCTCTTCTAGGCTCTCTGGCTCCTGGCCTTTGTCAGCTCAAATTCCCTCTGAGCGTTAAACAGTCACTATTAAACGTCTTTGGGTATGGTAGGCACCTGTTTTGTAATGGAATGGACCATCGGCGCCTTTGAAATCCCCAGAATAGTCGTTCTCTGTTTACATAGAGAAACACACAAAAACACGGGAAAATCCGCCAAACTGCGATTTATCAGATCTGAAATATTATCAATTCTGCCTTATAACTCCATCGGGTCCACCTTTATATTGCTATCGCATATCCACCATTGATGTAACTGATCTTGATCCAATGGTTGAGATTCATTTCGGGAAGCTAAGGTGTACGGAGATTACTTGCCCGAAAAGGGGGTTTTCTAAAGCCACGTGTTGGCCAGTGGATGGGATCGGGCGGAGCCCATCCAATACCACTCACTACCTAAGGCTCGCCCGAAATCCCGCTCATTATGGAACTCAAATACATTAAACTGTATGTATAAACCCTTTTAGGTCCGTTTTATCACTTTATTCGCATTTCCTTTGTTTTTCGTTTATTTAACGAAAACGCGAATTTACATTGAAAAATCCTTTTTCCATAACTCAAATTATATTAAATTTCATCCATAATCTCTGTTAGGTCTGGCTATAGCAAGTTGCAAGTGTATTGGCCCCGCTTCTTTATATTGCTTCGATGCGATAATGTGATGCGATATATTGCAATCGCATGTCGCATGTTCTTCGGTCCTCCGTAAGCCTTTCCCTTTGTGTTTTACCGATGCGATATCGTGAGCTAACCTGGGTCGTCGATCTATGTGCTTGATCGACGGTCCTCGTTGATTTGTGCTGATCGTTGTCACAACGTTCATAGGGTCACCTCTGATAACCTTCACTTGCCACCGGCAATTCTGATATGCCAATCGGATCTAGACCGTTGATAAGCTAGATCTGACGGCTCCTGTGAAAAGTTGTTTAAGCTATTGATAGCTCTGTTTTCATCATTTTCTTCCTGTTTTTCTCTCCCAATAGTGTTTTTCGCCATTTTTAAAGGTTCATCCTTTGCAATAGTTTTTTATTTTTGAAGACTTAGAGGGTATTTTGGATCCTTTTTGGATCACGCCTTCCCACTGAAAAAGCTTTTGGACCACCAAAATTGGGGTTTTAAGCATCGATCAAGTGAGGATATAGCTTCCTCACTTGTCTAATCTCTATCCATATTGCACTGCTTGATTTTGAACCTTTGAGTCCGATTCTCGGGTACTCAACATCCCCTTTGCGCGTAGTTCTCACTTTCCTGTCCAGAACTATGTCTTCCTGCAACTCATTGAGATATTCAGGCAACAGATCATCAATAGAAGGCAACTAACTTTTCTCTTCTAGATCTTCAATCAATGAAGGTTCATTTAGTCTCAAGTTCTTTGCATTGATGACTAAATAGATATGCATATAAGTTGGCAAATCAAGGCAAAAATCATTTTCACCAATTTTCTCAAGTATCTTGAAAGGCCCATACCTTATTGGCTTCAGCTTCTTACCTTCACCTTGCATTATGTCTTTGTTGATGTACAACCAGACTTGATCACCAACTTGGAAGCTATGCTCAATTCGATGCTTATCATGCCTTGCCTTGTACTTGGCCTGGCTTCTTTCGAGTTGTTCCTGCACTGCCTAGTGAATTTATTGGATATGTTCAATGAATTTGGTTGCTTTGTCCACATCACTGTGTCCATCAACTGCCATGTCTTTACAAAAGACAAAATCCAAGGGAGACTTTGGTATAAAACCAAAACATGTCTCAAAAGGAGATCTCTGAGTAGAAGAATGCTTGGCATGGTTGTAAGCATGTTGCACATAACACAAATGTTCATCCGAAAGCTTGGGATGCTTGCTGCAATAGCCCCTGAGCAACTAGATCATTGTCCTGTTGACCACCTCTGTTTGGCCATCTGTTTGTGGATGAAATGCTACACTCTTCTTCAATCTGGTGTCCATCAATTCCCACAGACTTAACCAAAACTTCCCAATAAATCAGGAATCTCGATCAGATAAAATGGAAGTGGGTAACCTAAAATTAACCCAGACATGCTGAAAGAACAACTTCGCTGTTAGTTCAGATGTAATCACTTATTACCAGGTCTTAAAATACACATTTTTCTGAACCTGTCCACAATAACATATAAATAATCATGACCTTTTCTAGATTTTGGCAGTCCCCCAACAAAGTCCTTGGATACACTTTCCCAAGGATGAGAAGGAACTGGAAGTGGAGTGTACAAGCTTAATTTTCTATTACCGGGCTTACTTGTAGCACACATGGTACACCCTTTAATATATCTAGAAACTGTTTCATGCATTCTTGACCAATAACAGAACCTTTGCAACTGTGCAACTATTTTACTTACACCAAAATGACCTGATATTAGAGAAGTATGTGCTTCTTGGATTATGTTAACTCTTTCAGTTTGAGGAATGCATAACTTCCCCAAATGATATAAGATTTGTTCCTTAACATGACAATCCAATTCTTCTACTTGTTTTCCCTAACTTAAAGTTGCATATACATCTTTAAAATCTACATCTTGAGCATATTGTTCAATGTTGCTTTCATGCAATATTGAGTTATGATTAAGTATAGTGGATGAAATAATAATTGGTCTTGATAACATATCTGCAACCTTATTGCGTGTGCTCTTCTTATATCTGATGACAATATGAAACTGCTGTAGAAAACCTATCCACCTATAGTGTCTTGATTGCTGCAATTTAGTTTGTGAGTGCAAATATTGAAGTGGTTGATGATCTGTATGTATAATTTTTTATTTGCCCATTAGGTAATGTTTCCACTTTTTCACACTCTGTACTAATGCATACAATTCTTTATCATATGTGGGATAATTAACTACTGTAGAAGTAAGTGCCTTAGAATGATAACATATGGGTTTACCGTGTTGTATCAACACTGCTCCCATGGCATAGTCACTGCCATCTGTTTCAATCTCAAATGGTCGTTGAAAATTTGGTAGTGCTAGTATTAATGTTTTACTAATTTTTTTATTTTAAGGTGTCGAAGGCTTTCTGCTATTTGCCTCCCCATTGAAACACCTTGTTCAATCCTGTCAAAGCATGTAAGGGAGCTGCAATCAAGGAAAAGTTAGCAATAAACTTTCTCCAATATTGCGTTTCTCCTAGGAAACTCCTAACTTCTGTAGTAGATTCGGGTTTAGGCCAGTTCACAATGACTTCAACCTTAGAGGGATCTATTTTCAATTCACCACCCCCTCCAATATGACCCAAATAATTTAAAGATGTTTTGCCAAATTCACATTTTGATAATTTCACATAGATATTTTCTCTTTTTAAAACATCTAGAGTCTGATTTACATGCTTCAGATGTTCTTCCCATGTTTTACTGAAAACAAGAATATCATCTAAATATACAATTACAAAATCATCAATAAAAGGTCATAGTACATCATTCATAACTCTCATGAAAGTGGCAGGAGCATTAGTTAAGCCAAAAGGCATAACCAACCATTCATACAACCCTTTCTTTGTTTTGAAAGCAGTCTTCCATGCATCTTGTTCTGCTACTCTGACCTGATGATAGCCACTATGCAAGTCCAACTTCGAAAAGTAAACAACTTCTTTCTGCTGATGTAATAGATCATCAATGCGAGGAAGAGGATAAAGATTCTTGATCGTTATTTTATTTAGTGCTCTGTAATCAATGCACATCCTCGACAAACGATCTTTCTTTCTCACCAACACGATTGGATATCTGCATGGTGATGTGCTTGGTCTTATGAACCCTTTATCGAGTAGCTCCTGTACCTGCTTCTTGATCTATGCATTCTCTAAAGCGAATAACCTATACATTCCGATGTTAGGCAATGGAACATCTTGTTGCAAATGAATATTATGTACTATTTCCATTTTAGGTGGCAGACCTTTAGGTTCTTGAAATATGATATCATATTCTGAAACAACTTTAACTAAATCAGCTTTTTGTTTATCATCACAGCCTTCAAATACATTGGTCTTATCAGGGTTCTTTTCCTTTACAACCATTAGTAAAAATTGCTTGCGTGAATTTACAATTCTTTTTATCTGCCCTGAGTTTATGAGAGTGTAGTTATTTTTGAGCCGATGAGCTCTTACAATATATTCTATTCCATCTTTTGTGAGTTGATACTTCTTTTCAGTTCTATAGAAAATGGATTTTCTATGATACAAGTAAGGACTTCCTAAAACAATACCACATATATCCAAGGGAACTATATCTAATTCAACCTCATCTACAAATGCTAACCCAATAGCAAACCTAAGTTTACATTGTCTAGTCACTTGTAGCTTTGCTTTATCATATACCCAACCTAATGGATATGGCTTCTTGTGAGGTGTTGTTAGTAAGCCCAACTTCTTTACAATTGTTTCAGAAATCAAGTTTACTTGTGAACCATTATCAAATAAAGTATCAATCTTTTGGTGTTTGGAAATAACTCTAATATGAAAAGGCTCATATATTTTTCTCTCATTATCTTCATTATCAATAGATTGTGCAGAATTACTTGTAGATGCTTCAGAATTTTTACCTTTTATACCTATCGCTGCGACTGTTGTTTCATCACTTGAGTCTGACCTCAATTCTTATTGAATAAGAGTGTCAGTTTTCTTCTTCTTACCACTGAACTTCTTATGTTTTAGCTCTAGATGCAAAGACCAACAACGTTCATCATTGTGTCCATCCTTCTTGCAATGAGTGCATGAAGGTTTGTCTTTCTGTACAACATTTGCCTTCCTCTCCTTCCATTTCTGCTTCTTCTTTTCCTTATTCTTGCTTGTAGAGAGTTTTGATGATCCCCTAATCTCTGGGTTCACATTCTTGCCTCTAGCCTTTAGATGTGGCTTTAACTAATACATCATCTAGGCTCGTGGGATTAAACATGAGAATGGTGTGCCTCAAATAGCTATGCAGACCACCTATATACTTCAGCAAAGTTTCAGGTGAGTTTAGAGAAATGCCTAGAGTTAAAGCTCTTTTTCTAAATCCATGGGTATAGCTTTTTACACTTTGGCCCTTTAATTCGCGAAGAGTTTGCCAACTCATCATTGCTTGCTGTATATAAACTAGTTTATAGAATTGTTTTTTAATGGTAGAAATAAATTCATTCCAGGTAAAAATAATTTTACCATGTCTCTTCAGATCAGATTGTATCTTGCCTTCCCACCACACTAGTGCAGTTCCTCCAAGGCAAAGGCTAGCTAGCTGAATCTTTCTCCTCTACGAATCAATGTTCTACACCCTGCAATATACATCAATCAGTCTAATCCAGTTATCTAGCTTTTCTACATTTAATTCTCCATCATAGATTGGCGAATCAAATTTCACATATAATTTAATCACATATGTTTTCTTCTTTTTTCTTTTCAGGGCTAAGAGATGAGGATGATGGAGGTGACGGTGGAGGAGATGATGGAGGAAGATTTTCCCCTTTCCCTTTGCCCTCTGGGGCATCTAGAGAAGGTTCTTCTACTCCTTTGTCTTGTTTGGAGGTTGAAGTACTTTCACCTCTACCTTTCTTAAATACTCGATACATTTCTTCCACCATGGCTCTCATGGTCATGAAATTGTCCATGAACTGAGATTCTGATTCCGGTAGGGTTTTGTTCTGCCATTCTTCTCTAGGGTAGACTCTTCCAATTTCTGGATTAGCCTCAACAAGTTCTCCTTCTCCTAGTTTGAGCTTTGACCTAGTTAGCTTTCAACAATCCAGCACAAGCTTGTCTAACCTTAGAAACCTAAAGCTCTGATACCACTTGATCTGAAAATGAGATCTTAAACTAATATTAAGGTATTACAGACTCATGTGTATGGATTTTCCTATATTACTTAGTGCAACAGATCGACAAGATTGCGAATAATATAGACAATGAGCAGTTAGAGAAACATAATAGACAAACAGACATAACACAATAAGTTTAATATGGAGTTCACCCAAAACTCCTAGGCTACGTCTCCTGGTCCAGCCTTCAGTGGTGACCTCTCTATTATGTTTTCAAGAGCAGAGCTTTACAAAAGTGAGCTCAATTTGAGTCTCAACACAACAGATACAAAATAGCAGGAGTTTACTTGAATTCCTTAAGTCTCTCTGAGTACACAGACTCTCCCTCTCGCTCCTTTTCTCTGCTTTCTCTCCGTCTCAGCACTGCTTACCTTTGTTTGTGTCATTCTGTGGATTTTAAGCCAATCATCATTGTCTGTTTGTTTCCTCTTCTGGGCTCTCTGGCTCCCAGCTTCTGTTCGCTCAAATTCCCTCTGAGCGTTAAACAATCACTATTAAACATCTTTGGGTATGGTGGCCACCTGTTTTGTAACGGAATGGACCATCGGTTCCTTTGAAATCCCTAGAATAGTTTTTTTCTGTTTACACAGAGAAACACACAAAAACATGGGAAAATCCACCAAACTGCCATTTTTCGGACCTGAAATATTATCAATGTCACTTTATAACTCCATCATGTCCGCCTTTATATCGCTATCGCATATCCACCATTGATCTGAGTGATCTTGATCCAACGATTGAGATTCATTTCAGGCGGCTAAGGTGTACAGAGATTACCTGCTCGAAAATGTGGTTTTCTCAAGCCACATATCGACCAATGGATCGGATCGGGCGGAGTCCATCCAATACCACTTACTGCCTAAGGCCCTCCCAAAATCCCACTAGTTACAGAACTCAAATATGTTAAACTGCATGTATAAACTCTTTCGGGTCTGTTTTATCGCTTTATTCGCATTTCCTTTGTTTTTCGTTTATTTAACGAAAACACAAATTTACATTGGAAAACCTTTTTCTGGAACTCAAATTATATTAAATTTCATCCATAATCTCCGTCGGGTCCAGTGATTGCAAGTTGTAAGTGAATCGGCCTCGCTCCTTTATATTGCTTCGAGTAATGCGATGTGATATATCGCAATTGCATGTCGCACGGTCTTCGGTCCTCCGTAAGCCTTTCCCTTTGTCTTTTGCCGATGCGATATCGTGAGCTAACCTGGGTCGTCGATCTGTGTGCTTGATCGATGGTCTTCATTGACTCATGTTGATTGCTGTCGCAATGTTCATAGGGCCACCTCCAATAACTTTCACTTGCCACCGCTGATTGCGATATGCCGATCGGATCTAGACCGTTGATTGGCCAAATTCAATGGCTCCTATGAAAAGTTGTTTAAGCCACTGATAGCTTAGTTTTCATCATTTTCTCCCTGTTTTTCTCTCCCAATAGTGTTTTCTGCCATTTTTAAAGGTTCATCCTTTTCGATAGTTTTTGATTTTTGAAGAGATAAAGGGTATTTTGGATCCATTTTGGATCAGTCCATTCTGTTTACTTCAAATGGTGCATGCATCTCTTATTTCCAGTCATTACCGAATCTTTCTTACTATGCCTTCAAAGCTATATTTAAGAGTATTGTGTTCGAAAGCTCAACTAGTTTCCCATCAACACAGGGAGGAAAGAGAACAAAAATTTAAAATAATATTTGGCCTAAATAAGGGGAAACTTTTACTGAACATTATGTTGTGGCCTTAGGGGGGTACTTCTACTAAACATTATGGCAACATGTCCAAATCAATCATATCATTGTATTTTTGTTGCGTCTTTCATAAATTGCCTGAAGCTTTCTACTTTCAAGCTCTCTAATGTTTGATGCTGTTGCGATCCCGTTTTTGTAAAACGCTAGAACTAACACCATCGTTTTCTGTTATTTATTTTAGTTTCTTCAATCTCATCCGTTCAGTGATATGTTGCCTAATTGGCTTCTATTGATTTATTTCATTCTACTTGTTGTTGAATATCGTGTTAATTGTCATTTGAGTGAAAAGTGATCAACTTTTGCAAGTTTCCTGAAGTTGTAGTTGTGTTGGTTTTTCAGAGGAGACCAGGTTATGATGGAAAATCAAATGAACTTGGAAAGGATCTTATAATCGAGAGTGGGTTGAATGTAAAACATGACAGAGAAGAGCAGGTTCGTGTAAATATTCTAAGCAAGACATGCATTAGTCATAGGGATCAAATTTGAGCTTTTTATTGCCCTTCAAGACCCCTTTAGCCTTTCGTAGAAAGGCATTAAATTATTTCCTCAACAAAAGAAATTTAAAATGAAAAATTTCTTGTCAATTAAGAAGTGAAAACCATTTCATATTGATTACAAAGGAAGTTCTATTACTCTTACATGTCAATGTTTAGTTCTTAAAAATTAATATTAAAATTTGAGAAAAAATATATTTATGAATTTCAAAGTTGTATAATATATTACTCAAACATGAATGCCACGTTAATTGTCATTTAAACGAAAAGTGATTAACTTTTTGCATGTTTCCTAAACCTGCAGCTGTGTTGCTTTTTTAGAGGAAACCAGGTGATGAAAAAATAGCAAATGAACTTGGAAAGGATCTTATAATCAAGTGGGTTGAATGCAAAAGAGAACAGAGAAGAGCAGGTTCATTACATGAGAATAAAATATTCTACATAGGACATGCATGGATTAGGAGCAAAGATCAAATTTGATCTTTTCATTGTCCTTAAAGACCCCTTTAGCAAGGTCATTAAATTATTTCTCAGCAAAAGAAATTTAGAATGAGAAATTGCTTGTCAATGAAGAAGTGAAGATCATTCCATATTGATTACAAATGATGGGCTATCACTCTTACATCTCAATGTTTAGTTCTTAAAAATTAATACTTGAAACTCAAGACAAAATATCGTTATGAATTTCATAGTATAATATATTACTCAAACATGAACTTCATAGTTGGTAACTGTTATTAGATCCTTTTGCAATTTATTTATCTTAGCTTTCCATGGATATATATCAGTAGAGCTGTGGCCTCTAATCTCCATGTTGAATCATACTTTTATAGAATTGAACAGTACATTAATGGTAAAACTTACTCAAGAGGCTTTCCCAAATAGTTGGCCCTGAGCAACAATACAATATTCAAGAAATTTTCTTTCAATTAAATGCTTTATAATCAAGGATTGATTTTGCAAAAGTTTCTCTTGGTGTAGCGCACTAGAAACTAGTTTAAGTGGCTATTAAAATAATACTTTAGGAAGATTGTTCTTGTTGACGTAGAAACTTTCTACATTTATGCCATTGGAGCCAAACTTCTATGAAAGTTATCAATCTAATTTATATTGTGGAAATTAATCATAGTTACAATAACAACCTGACAACTTTTGCATGACATAGTTTCATATTTTTCAATAACTATATAGCTTTTGATGAATAGCTCACCAGTACCAAAATTGGATATGAAAACCTTATTATTACTTTATATGACCAATTCTGATGAGTTCAAATCAAAGTATCTTCAGTGCATCCAATAAAAGGACATGGTTCTCTAGTTGAGGTTCCAACTGTTAAATATTTTAGGAAATATATGGAACCACATGATGATTGATGCTACTAGATGTTTAGAGTGTAAAGTCTTCATAAAATTGTTCACATATATTTTTTGAACTTTTAGAGTGAAAAGCATTCTATCTTTTAAGTATAAATTATATCTTTCAAGCATTAGGTATTTGTTTGAAAGATTCAAGAAGCTAATACACATAGTGTTTTAAGATTTGTTTGGTAATTGTTTTAGTTTGAAGAATGTCCTCGTGTATAGATCTCTACCCTACAAAAATGTTTTCCTTCATTCAAACCATTATGCATACGTTCAATTTGTTTTATAGTTATATTCTGATATTAAGTAGTCTGCATATATTTTAGCATACTATGTTTTAAAATTTGATGATTGCTTGAATTGTAGGGATCAAATTTTATATATTTGTTTATAAAATATCGAATAACATAGTTTAACATTATTGTCAATATAAAGATAATCATTAAGATTAAACATACATTAATTTCTTTTTAGTAAAATAAAGTTTTTTTTTTCAAAATTTTAATTTTTTTTCTTTCCAAATGAAAAGTATTATTTATTTTTACTTAATAGAAGAATTCAACCAACATATAACCCTTCAAAATTAAAATATGACCCTTCCCTTCAAATTTGATCCTTGGTAGGGAGTAAAGCACTGCATGTAGAAATCAAAATGTCACTCAACTACACCCTTATGTGGGCAAACATGCTCTTGATGTGGAGGCTGACATTTGTTTCACATCTCACAATTTGGTGGATGAAAATGGAAATACCAATGAGAAGCATGGTCAATTATGAAGTCTTAATGAGAGCTTAGAAGCTGGGGGTAGGGGAACACACCACCAACAAGAAAGCCAAATGAATGTGTATTATGGAAATATTCTTTAAAGCAAGGACCTTAAAAATCAATTGTCAACTTCCTTGTGAAGTGTTAGCGCTTGGAATTCACCTAGGCTGAGATAGACAAACTCTCAAGGCTACATCAAACCATTTCACCTCGTAGCTAGCCCTACGAGTTATGAGAAGGCTCTCTCGGGTCAGATTCGGTAGATCTTTCAATATGATAAGCTGACCAATTAGGATCAAAGATATTAGGCTAGTAAATTGATAAGGGGGGTTGATTTAAAGATTTTTGGGTTTTTGGTGGCAATTGGAGGGAGTGCAATTCAGGGTGCCGGGATTGAGCACAGTTTTTGCAGG
>APFE031613490.1:0-20382 GCA_000404065.3 Pinus taeda
GATGGTATTAATAAGAACCATGGTACTGACCCATGGTATTGCATGTATGAATCCTATATAAAGGATAGGGACTCCCCTTGAGGAGCATCATGTATTATTGTGTAATTGAGCCCAGCTCTATTGGAGGTTTCCACCTCGAAGAAGCAAGTGAAGATTGATTTTCTTTCTGAATAATAAAACACATGCTGCTATTTCTTATTGTTCTATGTTCTGGGTATATTTCTTTGCATATTTGGTATTCTTATATCTTCTCATAGGTCTAGAGGATAACACCAGGGAAAGTTGAATGTTGGAGCAGATAAATGTGAGATTCAATTAACTCTCACTCCCTAACATGACATTAAATTTATCCTCCCCCTCTTTTAGTTTATGCACCATTCCATATACATATATATTTTATTGTGAAAACAATATATCAAATAGTTTTCAAGCTTAACCACGCACATACTCCTTATAAAACTTCAACCCTCACTATCTTTTACTAATCCATGTACATAGTAATCCTTTACTGGTTCTAAAACTCACTCCATCACACCGTGCAATGGTCACTACGATAATTTATTTTAAATTATAATATATATATATATATAATATATTAATATATATATATATATATATAATATATATCATATATTATATAATTAGATATATATAGATAGATAGTGGCTACCCTGGACCCATGATGTCGACTTTTAGGTTTTATTTACTACACTCCAAATCAATGCTTCCACAATTACTATGCATATACTATATCCCGAAGGAAAAATGAACATGATTATGCATTTTGATTTCATTACTTTGATGACCAAAGAAAGCATTAATGCATTCTGTACACTCACCACTTCATATTTAATGGATAAGTTGTCACCCACCATGCTTACATTATCAAAAATAGCACGGTCGTTGTCCTACTGTCATAGTTGAAGGCCCTTAATGACATATGTTTTATATAATACGAAGGATAGTGAATAATATGTATCCTAGCCAAAATGAGTCTCAGTGGATGAAATTCAAGCACGATGCATAATACATAGCATAGATAACCTGAGCACATGGGATATACCATTAAAAAACTTAAATATATAAAGAAAATCATAGGTATCATTGAACTCGTAGCCTTCATGGAACAAAGGCTAAGATTAGTTCTTCCATTATAATTAAATATCTGGTGATTTGATGGACTTCCTTTGTTTTTAATTTCGCCCTTTATGCAACTCAAAACACAATTGGTTACATGATTGACAAGAAATATAGGAGCTGTCACTCCACACTAAAATATCACTTTAGCTATTTCGAAATCCATCATTCTAAACAAACTTAGTTTAAAATTTAATTTAATTACAAGTAATCAATATAATATTCACATGCTATGGCTTTCAATTACTCCTCGTAACTCTTTTAAGATTTAATTTCATCCTTATCGTTTCTATATTATTTTTCTTATAGAAATTTTATAACCAAAACCCTTCAGTGAAATCTCTTATTTGTTTAGAACCTAAAGCTCATTCATACATTACAAAGGTGGGTTGGAACTTAGGCTACAATATTTGAACTTAGATCTCCGATACCATTTGTCACATACCTCCTTGACCCCATATTAACATCCACCTATTATGTCCCCATCACTAAATTTACACTTTGATTTAAATTACATTCAATAGTGGTCACATGCATAAATGTTGAATCATCCTCATAAACCAAGATAACACATACAACTATACACATATGTTGCGAGATTCAACAACATAAAGAGGAAGGAGAAAGCATACAGTACATTCCATGCAATTGAATAAGACCAAAGTGATTGAAATAATGTCACTTGGAAAATTGAGCACCACCACCCAAGCTAGAACTTACTTCCTCTAGTTCACCCCCGAGCCAAAAGCTCCTGCCATGGATTAAATAACTCCTATTGATATCTTCAATGGGTATTTAATAACCTCTTTAACGATATGGTTTCCATTAGTGGTGTGCTACTTTTATGCATATTTTTTATCCATTTTCCTAGGCCTTTCCTAGTAAAGCTCGCCTTTATCACTCATGAGGCTTTTCCTCATAAAATCTTGCCTTTATCTGCAACAAGGCTTTTATGTTTTTCTTAAACTTAGCAACTTTCTCCAGCTAAGTATCTTAATGGATATTTATCTCCCACCCATTAATCTTATCTAGAATTGAATCTATAAGTCTTATCACGGAAGCATTATCCATTCCCATTCATGAATGGGATTTCATTTGGCAAGAATCTCATCTCTTGTTGTCTCGTTTTCCAAGTGATTAAATTACATTTATTTATTTAATAATAAAGTATTTACTCTCACTATTACACCTCAAACATATCTTTTCTTAGTGTAGGTCAACAAAGTGTTACATACAACAGAGGGGTGTTACACCTCTGGTCTCGAGACCACATCTTAAAGACTATTACAAACTATGGAGTCATACTCCTCCACCATAAAATCAACCCAAAATGGCTACTGCATTGTTTCCTTAAAGGAAGATGGTTTTGTCACAACACATTTTCCCATAAAATCCATGTATCTAGTGTACCTCTCAGGTGACCTCCTCTTCCTACGCTAAGAAGTGGGTACTCCGACATTCTCCCATGCATCATCCAACAATCTGTCAATCTCTCTGGTGTGCTTTCTTCCCTCTCTTGAAGACTCTACCTCAGTGGATTTCTCGACTCGTGGATCCTCTGCATGTGGCTACTCCACATCAATATGACGCTCCTCAACCTTAGGAGTTAAAATCTACTCATCTGCATGTAGCTCAAGCTCCCTCTCAAGGGAACCTCTCATGGACTTCTCTCATTGAATCTGACATCCTTGCGAACCACTGTCATCTTGTTGGTAGGAAAGTACACTCAATATTTGTGAGGTGTATTAGTGTATCCCATAAATATCCCCAACTTTTTTGTTGGCTCAAGCTTCCTTCGTGCATCTTTGGTCACATGGAAATATATCAATGACCCAAAAATCCTGAAGGGACCAACATCTGGCCTCTTACAAGAATACGCCTCCTCTGGTGTCCTCATCTCAACTATCTGATGTGGGATACGGTTATGAACATAAACCAATGTGTTGCATGCCTCAGCGCACAAGTGTAGTGGTTTGCATTGTCATGCAACATCACCCTCATTGCCCCTACTATGATTTTGATCTTCCTCTCGGCGACCCCATTCTGCTGAGGGTTATGGGGTGTCATCAATTCCCATTTAATCCTTTCGCCTGCATGTAATTTATTGAACTCGTTTGTGACATACTCACCACTTATATCACTCCATAGAGATTTAAACTTCTTGCCCGACTCTTTCTCCACCAATGCTTTAAACTCACAAAAATTTGTGAAAGTTTGATCCTTTTTATACATGAAAAATATCTAGTATTTTCAATAAAAGTCATAAAAAAATATAACATAATACCTATTTTTAGCCGTGGATGTTGTCAAGAATTTTCCACACACATCTAAATGGACTTACTCTAGAATAACCTCTACCTGACTATCTCTGTCACGAAAGGAATACTAGGTGTATTTTCCCAAAGTACACCCATTGCATGTATTAACTTTCTCAAGTGTTCCTTTGGGAAGACCAGTAGATATATGCTGCAATATCTTCAAAGCCCCATGATGCAAGTGGCCCAATCACCTATGCCAAAACTCACCAATTTCTCGGCTCTGCACCCTTTCTTCTTTTTTGCTCAAAGCATCACACTCCTCTACATCCATATTATAGAGATTCTTCACCCAAATCCCTATCTTCTTTACCTGACTCATGGCTATGTGTCGAAGGAATGCATTTCCTTTCAACAAGATAACATCATAGCCTCTATCCTCAAGCATGGAAATGGATACCAAGTTATTATTTAGCCCAGGCACTTACATAACATTCTTTAAGGTGAGTGGAGTCATATGTTCCCTCTAAAAAGTAATCGTGCTCAATCCAGTAACACTATACTTCCCATCGTCACCCATCTTGATATGCAGCTGGATATCTTTCTCCTCTAGGTCACTGAATAACTCTTTGTCTTCAGTCATGTGGAATGAAACACCATTATCTAAGTACCATAGAATTCCCATCATTGATGACACCATGCATGCAATAAGGGAAAATTCCAATTCAAATTGAGATGCCAAAGCCTCACCAACTGCTCCTCTTGTGGAGTCCTTAAGTGTAACATTTGTAGAAAAATGGCCCAGCTCATGACAATGAAAGAACTTAACTTTCTTCATGTCTTTCTTCGTACCTCCATGATAAGAATCCAATTTGGAATGGGAAGATTTCCCTTGCCCCTTCTTCACCTTAATCTCTAAGCCACATTTCTCTTCATCATCAGTCTTTGATGAAGAGTCATCCCTAGTGTTCCTCTTGATCTCCTCCTCCATCAAATCTGACCACATACGTTCCCAATTTGGTAGCTTCTCCCAACCATTGAAAGAGTCCAGATAACTATGCCAACTCTTTGGGAGTCCTCGAAGAGAAAGACTCACCATATCATATTCAACAACTGTAATTCCAACACTTCCAAGTTTACCATGACACTGAGTGAACTTGGTCAGGTAATTTGGAATGGCCTCACCTTTCTCCATTTTTATTTTTCTAAGTTTGTCCTTTAGTGCCAATTCCCTTTTGTCACTATTATTCTGATACACGTTTGTCAATGTTTTCCACACTGCATACATAGTCTCCTTGCCATGGGGACTCGATACAATGTGGTCTCGAACTCCCTCAAGGATTATCTGCCTCTCCTTCGCCATACACTTTTTCCATTTAGTCAAGTTTTGTGCTTCCGATGTTGTTGGCTTAGGAATTTTTTGATCAACGGATTCCTTCAAGCCATTATCCTCAAGCACAACCTCCATTTTGTCCCTCCAAGCTATAAAATTTGAGCTTCCTTCCAAGGCATACTCGAGACAAAAATCGTAGAACACTATCTATCAATCCTGAAGTATGTATTGCAAATTCAAATTTCACTTATAACCCAAAACTTAAAACTTCAGAATATCCTCTATTATACTATTCTCAACTTCGATACAATGTATAGAATCCTATAGGTTGACAAGCTCTTGCAATGTACTAAATCACGGGACAAGAATATACTTCTACTTTCAACTAGAGGAAGCCAATAGATCGATGAAAACAATATGAACAAGAAGAAGATAAATCAATAGCACATAAAAGAAGATGTATCTGGGAAAAGCCACTATTCAAAGCAACATTATCTTTACTGCATATATCAGAAATATGAGTGAAGATACAAAGCTTGGTCTCACCAGAACAATTCCTCACAAGTATTCTCAACTCTCTTAGCTCACAAGAAAGCTCTTATGTAATTCCTAGAATGAATAACCCATATTTAAAGGGAATTCATGCTTCCAAAACTGTGTAATCTAGACATAGGTGCTTCTATGATTGCATGCATGATATCTACAACTCAATAAATCACACAACCAATAGAACATTGTCCTTGCACTCTAGTCTCAACTGGGTGTTTCTCAGAATCAACATGAATGATTTTCTGATGAGGGAATCTTCAGTTAACCAGAGTGACACTTATGGATGCACTAGTGCACCAACTAGATGTTAACTCTCTATTAGTTCCACAAACAGTTTGGAACTAATTTAACTGAACATAACTGATTTGAAATGATCATAAACTAAAATTGATGTAGAATTGATTAGCCATTATTGATTGAATGTTAGCTGAAAGTGCAGAAATCGAGGAAAACTGCTTGAGAAGAAGACTTTACGACAACTGATTAAACATAATAAAGATGCATAACAAAAGCGAAAATGGTAAAAACAAAGCAATACCAGACAATGAGATTGATAACAGAGTTCGTCCCTGATGGAATACGTCTCCAGGTCTGCTTTCAAGATGGCTGACTATTTTTATTAGGAAGGAAAAGTAGGAGTTGATTACATGGAGATTTTATTAGTCTGAATGTGCACATAGGCACCTCTGATCACTGTCATCAGATAACCCTCTAAACTAGCTTTCCGACACCTCTTATGGATTCCAAATCCATCTTTGATGCTCTCGTAACACTAAAATCAAAACTGCCTATGACCTCCAGAATCTGCAAGCAAAAGTCAAAAACCACCCTCCTTCTATCAATGAACGAAAATCTACCTTTTAAAGGCCTGTAGGTACATGAAAACCACCTTGGGCTGGTTTGTAGATGCATTTGGTTGCTTCTGGTCAGGTTTGAAGCTTGGTCCTCTTACAAAGTGACACCTAGGGTAGGTGGACATGACCTTTGAATTAGTTTTAACAAACAAAACCATATAAACCCAAAATAAACTTTGGATAAAATATGAAACCATTTATGGTTAGATTTAACTGGGCGGAGGTTGGACAACTCATGTGAGTAGTGACCGAACCTGTGGTTTAGGGGCTGGTGGTCCTGCCGATGGTTTTCAAGCTGGCAGTCAATGCTTCAGCATGTTCACATGCAATCCCGTGGCGGTTTCTACTATGGTTCCAATTGGTGGTTTCGACTTGGTGGTTGTTGTAATGTTATGCATAGACGGTTACCAATGTTGTGTTCACATGTTAGCTTCTGACATGATTTTCTACGAGCAGTTAACCTCAATCCTATTGGTTGGATCACCTTGATGGTTTACACTTCTATGATCACATGCTGATGGTTGCGATTTGAAACCCCGATGGTCTATCCATAACCCTGTCACATGGTTCTCTGACGCAGTTAGCTGTCTTGACAGTTATTTGGTGGTTAGGCCTGTGTTATTACAATGTTTTGAGTGTAATGTTTTATACATTGGCCGAGAGCTATACAAAGGGTTTTATGGTTAGGACTTAGGTCTTTAGGGTTAGGTTTTGTAGCATGGTTTGAATGTGATGGTTAGAACATAGGACTTTAGGACTTAGAACTTAGGTTTAACACTTAGTTCTTAGGTATTAATGCATATGCATAGATTTAAATTTAGTTTTAGGATTATGGATTTTATAATACATTTGTCACAATGTGACAAAACCAAAATGATATCGTCGATACAATCTTACAGTTACGACAACAACCCTGACGATGAAACTCTGCAATGGACGACACCCATGTCGAAACCAAATCTTGTGAGTCGAATGACAAGACACATGTCGTTGACCAATCCTAGTAGAACTGTCAATGAACTCATGTCGATAACCAGGTGCAAAACAATCTCAACTGAACGCCATGCAAAACCATAAACATTACATGAACAACCTGATCCATAACCAACACTACCGAAGGTGAGCTAAATTGACAATGACATTGAACACTGATGACGACACTTGAACACTTGTGCAACTGAATCAACAGAATCCTCCTGGATCAATAACTCAGTAAACTGAGTTATCTTATTACAACTCACAATTAAACTGATGTTGGACCCTTAAAACATAGGGAGAACATATACATGATTTCAGAAAGTCTTCCAACTAGAAATTCCTAGGATAATTAAGTTAATTAAACTTAATTAACTATTTACAAGTTGCCATGAGAATAAAATTCAATTTTAATTCACAATTTAAATTCAAGGACAAGTTTAAACAAGAATTTCTTGTTGCCATTTCTCAACATCAACTTCAAATAAAAATTCCCACATAAAATAAAATATCTAGGAGGCGATGTGCCATATTTGTGCCTATAATAGATCATACACATTTTACATGAAAGGAATCTATAATAATTGTCACTGTTATAACATTATTATAACTATACAAGCAAAAATTTCCATAGTCATAATTTTTTTTTAATTGTTTAAGAGGAATTTGTGAAGATCAATATAGAATTTATCACTAAATATATCCCAACAAATGGTAGTCATCCCTTATCAACCTTGTATAAGATTCTACTTACCCCATTCATTAATTTATAAAGGATATATCAAAATAGAGGTAAGGATTGGTAAAGGAACCTTAATTAATGTAGCATGTATGATTCTCGTTATTGGGGATACATACATTAGTTGGTAGTGGAGTATGATTTTTGATGTTCTGGGGACTATATTGAGGCTATGGAAACACTTGAGGAATAAAACATATAAGTGTGACAATGAATAATCCCCGATTGACTAGGGTCAAATCGATGGAAGAGAAAAAAAAAACTTCTACAACTAGCTCTCCAAATTAGTTATATCCGTTAATATAAAAAATGATGGATAAATAATAATTCATATCGCTAATTGTGTAGCACTTTTGTTTTATTTCATGATTGGCCTTGAAAGAGTCTCAATTGTCTCAATTTTCTAAACTCCTTTTCAAATATGTGCACAATGAGAAATATAATCTTCCCAAATAATCAAATATATAAATTTGTATGACAAGTCAAGTAACTACCTATAAGTAGTTTCATGTAATTAATTCCTTCCTAAGTCATGTGATTAATTATTATGAAAAGAAAAGCATTTTACACATTGATATTTGGTTGTTTGGTGGGGTTGGGTGGGGTGTGCATCAATGAAAGAGGTAGATATTTTATATTAAATCAAAATATAGTAGCAATATAAGTCTTGAATTTTCCATTAGCATCTGTGTCACTAGAATATGAATTCCTCTAGCCTAGATCGCTTAAGGACCATAACTTTTGTTTCAATGTCTTGTTATATGTAAATGGGACAATCTCAAGGATTCAACTCCCAGCTAAACATAGAAAAGAAATTTTCAAAATTAGGAGTATTTTTAATGAATAGAAATGGCCATAAAAATATAAGTAATATCTCTAGTAATTATTCTTTCATAAGGTGCTTGTAATGGTAATTATTATTTCTTCAATATTTGAACCTAGTTTATTCTCTTAAAACTTGGTTGAGTAGCAACAAAATTTAGGGTTCTATAGGTGTAGGAATCTTGTAAATCCAAATTAAGGGCATGAAATTATCACGCCCTTTTTGTTGCAATATTTGGATTCCATATGCACATTGCTGGAAGGAAAATTGTGTATAGGTGCTTCTTTTTAAAGGATAATTGAATATATATGATCAAAATTCAATATAATGCATGCTTTTTGTGGAGAAAAAATGGGAATGTGATAATGTCATGATAAATAAGGAATTATATGGTTAGAAGGGAGGTTAATGGTCAAAGTACATTATAATAAGATTGAGGAATATGATATGTGAATTTAGGTTAAGTCTAGAGGTATGTATATCCAGGACACCAAATCAAATATATCATGGATCCATGAAGTATACAAACTATAGAACCATAGCCACAAAAGTATACATAATGGATGCATGAGAAAAATAAATCAAATCCCTGAGAAAACAAAAAATAGATTTATGTCTTATTGTACATCAAGAGAATAAGTGGAATCAAATGAACCTGAAAACTAGTTCTCTGAAGGGCACCAATGTCATTTAGGTAAGTGATATTACATGTGTCACTTAGACACATAATGTACATATATCTCAAGTTGTGTCTCATTACTCCCATTTTATCTCATATAAATATGTAACATACCTAGCTCCACCATATGATTAATTTGGGACATAGGGTACTAAAGTTTTACTTTCACCAACCCAACTATTAGCTCTAATATGAAAATGTAATGTACTTATTACTCAAAAAATATGAAATTATTTGATGCCATTTAAAAATACATTCTTGTAATGTGACATATTTCCTCATGCAACTATCATTAATTTTAGATTCATGAGCACAAACTATATCTCAAACATAGTAGAAATTAAATGTATAAAATTTATAGTAAAACAAAATAATTAAACATAGTAAATATACAAAATGAGTAGGACACTTGTCTTATGAGAAAATTTTACCAAATGGATGTGTATGAGGGAACTTCTTCACAACCATATGCTTTGTTTCTTTTTTCTTCTCCCCACAATAAGCTAGCCATGAGTTGGTTTATGTGTCAATAAGGAGAAAATAATTGTTGTGGCTAGATATAATCCACACAACTCCCCAATACTTCGAAAATTCATAGTCACTCTTTTCCAAAAACAATTTCTACTACCCAAATCTCTTCCCCATCAATCGCCACAACCCAAGGGATGATATTTCCTTCTTTGGACCATAGTCCCTTAACTAATCTCTGTCCCCTCTATGGCTCTAAAATAGATTAGCTAGGAATATCTCAGTTGGAGTATTTAATAAATCTATGTATATAGGAGTGTTCACAACAACATTCTCTCCTTCTATTGGTTAATTCATTAAGAAAAATTCCATAATAGGTAAGAAATCCTCATTCCTAACATGATTTCTAGATCTATTACTAGGTTGTAATGTAACTGTTAGCTCTGCTATGTTCTTCAACATTTGATAGATGAAAACAGGTCGGGCAGTGCTGGTTATGCTTGCAAAGAGGCTCACAGCAGTTTGTTTCTTCTTCTCCTTGTTTTCTCTTACAACTCCATAACCCCTTGTTATCCCTGTTTTACTCCAACATTTAGTATAAACCTTTATTTCTTTAGCTCCCAGGCACAGAGTTTATACTGCCATATAGCCGTGATCCCATAACCGAATGCCTTTAGCAAGCATTTTTCATGTCACATTAGTCATAAACGTGAGTTTTTAGTCCCCGCCATTGATTGCATCCACCATGAGATCCAATGGTATTCGCTTTCCCCGATACCATAACTTAACTGAACATTAGTTCGCGGGGAAAGCGGTATTGACTTGGTCACGTCCGCCACGCATCACCCTCCTACCGCAATCGCGCCCCCACGTACAAATAACTCCCACCCCCGAAAGGCATTGAGGGGAAAACCACTTACCATCATCCCGCCCATTCCCACTCGTTAAACTCCGCGTACTTTCAACCTGCAATCATTGTTGGATCTGCCCATATGAGATCCAATGACCCTCATCTATCCCACTCTCACGTCTCCTGATAACCACTGCTAATCAATCTCTACTGCTCATTTACTCGATCCAATGACTGTCATTTACTCCCGATCCCACTCATTTGTTCGCCATGCAGTATTTGTGTCCATAGCCATTCTGTGCTATCGAGGGATGAAGGTGATCATCTACCAGCTCTGCACAGTTGAAGCTTCAACTACTGCATTCAACACATTGTGTACCCAAGAGAAGAAAAGGACAACCTCGAGCAGTTAAAGCATTTATCAGTCATGGAGCTTCTTCTGTACAACACTCCACCTATTTAGGAAGGACAACAAAATACCAAAGAATGTCAGATTCACTTATTGAAAGCAACAGATTGTATCAGAGACCCATATCAGATGGTTAGTGTGGTTGGTGGTCCATTATGACCCCTCCACGCATAGGATAGCAGATATTTTTGTAATCAACCTCTATATATATTGAGAACTCAAAATGTAAGAGGGTTGATGGTTTTGGTTTTGATGTAAGGTTCAACATCTGGAGACTGTAACTACTGTGATACTTGTAGCGTCTAGTCTTCATTTTCAGCTAATACAAGCTTCTTTTGTTGTTAATTGCTCACTTTCCACTTATTATTTGTTCTAGGTTGTGCCTGTTATGCATTTATTCATGTTCTCTTTATATTTAGCATTGGAGAGGGTGTCATCCCACCTCTGTGTTGGAATCTAGTATGTATCATTGAATATATTATGCAGGTTTCTGTTTACTTAGTGCCAGAGAGCTATCATCCTGTTTGTGCATTAGGAAATAGATTTGCAGACCTTTTTACTGGTTGCAGCTGGCCATCACATCGTCTTGTGCATCTGCTGGTGTGGTCAGTATTCTCCATGTGCACCTATTCCTTAAACTGTGAGTAGTTGGTGGTCTAAATCCTTGTAGTTTGGGGGTGTTCACCCATGTCTGGAGTTAAACATAGTAGAAGTGGTTATATGGCTTGAATATGCATCAGACCTTCCATTCATCCATTTCCAACTTTTTTTTTAGTTTGTGATGTTCCCGAGCATCTCTTATATACAACCTAGGAGAGTTTCTTGGGGTGATAACATTAATTGGCGCCATTGCCGGGGGCTGGAGATTGAAGCTCAGCTTCCCTGGGAAATGACACAGTTCTAGACTTTGATGATAGACAAGGTCTAGACACATTTCTAGTTTTAATCATCTATCTAGCGACTCTACTGGAGGAAGACCAACCTTTGGCAACTCCACATTGTAGTTCTGGTTCAGTTTGTGAGACATACCCGAAGAAATCCTCAAAAATCACCATCTGAATCAGTGCCTGACCCTGAGGATCAGGTAAGCTTAAGAAATCTTATGTTTCTCTGCAAGAGAAGGCTATAGTTGAGAATGTATTATTTGAATATATAGAGCCTAATGTTCCTAGTGACAAATTTCCTTCAGAGATTCATATAGCCCCTTGTACAAATAGTTCCCCTTTGGATCTCAGTCCAAAGATTGCATCCCATACAATCCATCATATTCCCGTGTCTTTGCCATCCATTTCATTGTTTCCTACTATTCAATCTACTATTATCCTTCCACATACCCCAGTCATGGTAGGTCAGCAAGCACCTACAAAGATGGAAAGAATTATAGCTGATAGGTATGGACCCCTAGTCTTGCCTGTTCCTTTGAATGCCATGCCTGCAGGAGAATATCAAAAATACATGCCTAAGTTCAGCGGTACAGATGGGGTAATAGCTGAAGAACACCTTGAAGCTTTTTACAGTTATTGTGATAACTTAGATATTAGTGAAAATGATGTGTGGATGAGAGTTTTTGTCCACAGCCTTGATGGAGAGGCCAGAAAATGGTTCAAGGAATTGACCCCTAGATCTATCGCTGATATTGAAGCCTTAGATGATGCATTTTTGAAGCAATGGGGAGATAAAAAGGACCTGCTATATTATCATACTGAGTTTGGTAACCTAAAGAAAGAAAATGGAGAATCTTTGCCTGATTTTAATAAAATATTTAATCGTATGTATAGTAAAATACTAGCTGAGGTAAAGCCAACCCCTACCTCATCCAAACTCACTTATGCCAATGCTTTTGACTCTGATTTATGTTTATTATTAAGAGAAAGAAGATGTGCCACTCTAGCTGATATGCAAGATGCAGCTCTAGAAGTAGAATCTAATATTATGGCTACAGAAAAGCTTAAAAGTCATGCTAACAGAAGAAGGCAGAGAGGTGAGGCTTCTTCTTCCTCTGTCTCCTCTTCAAAGCCTAAATAGATAAAATGACTAAGATGATAGATTCATTGGCAGCAGAAATATCTAAGCTAAAAGTTGAACAGAACTCAGGAAAAGTAAGGCAGCAGAACACATTTGTTCCAAGAAACATAAATCCATTCAGAAGAGCAAATGAATAGCTACAAATAATTCAGAGGGGAAAAGAACCAAATGAAGAACACAAAATTAAAGCTCCTTTTCAAAATGTAGTCATGGAGGAAGAACGAATTGAAGATGAGGATGAAATACATTGCATGGAAGATAAATGCAGTGCTTCCTTTTTTACATTGGCTGAATATGAAGAAGCTCTGTTGCAAGAACAAGATAGTCAATGGGACAAAGAATCTATTCTATAGACTGGTGAACAACGAAGATATAACCTAAGGTCACAAGCAAGCAATGTCAAGGAGAATCCTGCCCAAAGAGCTATTGTCCAAATAGAATTACAAAATACTAGACAAAAAAGACCAGTAGCTAATCCAGTCATCCTCAAAGCACTAGTTCAAGAGGTAAGAGGTCCTAACAAGTCACCTTCCCCTTTCAGCTTTGAAGCAGAAGTCCAGGAGTTAAAAATATTTGTGCCTCTGTTAGAACTTGTAAAAAGTGAAGTGTTTAGAAAGCGTATCCTTGAAGCTCTTGAATTGAAGGCCACACAAATCTCCACTGATTTCATCAATTTGCAAGATGATAGACCTGCAGTTGTGCTTAGCCCAATGATCGAACCTGCTAATGATAATTCTCCATCCTTTTATGTCTCCTTGACCATTCATGACAAAATCCTTCACAATTGCCTACTAGACGCAGGAGCTAGCAACAATCTGATGCCAAAAGCTATCATGGAAGAGTTAGGCCTTGATATTACTAGACCATACCATGATCTATTCTCTTTTGATTCAAGGAAAGTGATATGCCTAGGATTAATCAAAGACCTAGCTTTTACCCTAACTCAGCTGCCCATGAAGAGCATGGTAAATGACATTGTGGTAGCCGATGTCCCTCCTAAGTTTGGCATGCTGCTATCTAGAGGATGGATTAAGAGACTAGGTGGGACATTACAGAATGATTTATTTTATGCCATTGTCCCATTTTTTGGAGGAGAAAGTAGGAGATTATACAAAGAAGCACAGCTGGCATATGTCATCAGTGATGAAAGGAATTCTTCTAATCATCCCATTTTTGCTGTGGACACTAATTTTGGAGCATGTATTCTCCAAATAGAAGAATCCTAGAAGGCCTCAATGCAGCTCAGGAAACAAATAGTTCAGGCCGAGGAAGAGCAAGGAAGTCAGGTTTGGGAGATGTTCTTTGATGGAGCATGTTCTAGGGAGACTGCAGGAGTAGGGGTGGTGCTGGTATATCCACAACAAGAAAGCTCGCAGCTGTCTTTTAAGCTGGCCTTCCAAGTCACAAACAATATAGCAGAGTATGAGGCTTTGATATTGGGCTTGAACGCAGCTAAAGACAGAGGAATCAAGAACATAAAGTTGTCTGGAGATGTTGATCTGATTATTCAGCAAGTAAACAAAACATTTCAAGCCTAGCACCTGAGGCTAAAAGCATACAGGGATGAGGTATGGAGACTCAAAGATTCTTTTGATAGTTTTTGTATCTCATACATCCCTAGGGCCAAAAATCAGCTTGTTGATTCCCTTGCTGTGTCTGCTAGTATGTTTATCCCTCCCATGCCTCCCAGACTAGTTTATGAAGCTCAAATGAAATATAGACCATCCTTGCCTGACAATGTCCAGCATTGGAAAGTTTTTGAAGATGATAATGAAATAAATAGGTTTCTTCAAGTCATTGATGAGTTTTTTGAAATGCAAATTGACCAAGAGAATGAAGCCTTGGAAGAAAATCCCCAAGCATAGCTTAGAAATAAAATTGGCAAAGACAGTATTGTCTAGCTTCCCAACAATCATATCCATAAGGGTCTAATTCCTTTAGAAATACTGTTTGACCAGAATGATGTCCCTTACAAGGCTGCTAAAAAAAAAGACCAGTCTACAGTCTGTAAGCATGATATAGGAAGTCCAGGCCAGCCGAGGTACATAAACCTATCCACTCATCTGTCTGCTGACCAATCTGCTGAGTACTGCAATTTAATGAAGCAATTTGCTGATGTCTTTGCCTGGGAATATAGTGACTTGAAAACATATCACAAAAAAATCATTCAGCATAAAATCCCTTTAGAAAAAGACACCATCCCTTTTAAGTAGAAGTTGAGACCAATAAATCCTATGCTCCTCCCCCTAATTGAAAAGGAAATCAAAAAGTTGTTGGTTGCCAAAATTATAGTCCCTCTCAGATATTCAGAATCGGTAGCCAATTTGGTAGTGGTGAGGAAGAAAAGTGAAGAAATCAGACTCTGTGTTGATTTCAGAAACTTGAACAAATGCTCTAAGAAAGACAACTATCCTCTACCCAAGATGGAGCATCTGTTGCAGAAAGTCTCAGGAGCGAAAGTAATGTCTTTCCTGGATGGATTTTTCGGCTTAAATCAGATTGTTGTACATCCAGATGACCAAGAAAAGACTGAATTCACCACTCCTTGGCACACTTTTATGTATGCCAAGATGCCTTTTGGATTGATGAATGCTAGAGCCACCTTTCAGAGAGCTATGGATATAGCATTTGTGGGAGAGAAGGACAAATTTGTCCTCATCTACCTTGATGAAATAATAGTACACTCCAGTAGCCATCATGGTCATTTGCAACATTTGAAAAAAGTGTTTTTGAATTGTAGAAGGTTTGGGATTGTAGTTAATCCTAGAAAATCATAATTTGCTTTAGAAGAAGGCAAGCTATTAGGACATGTTGTTTCTGCTGCAGGTGTCCAAATTAACCCAGAAAGATTCAAAGCAATACAAACTTCATCTGTCCTGAGATCAAAGAAGGATATCCAATCCTTTCTGGGAAAAATTAACTTTGTAAGGAGGTTTATACGAAATTTTGCAGAACTTGTGAAGCATATTACCTCCATGTTGAAAAAGGGGTCAGAGATCAAATGGACTGAGGTAGCAAGAAAATCATTTGATTCCATTAAAAAAGCCATTATGGAGGCTCCTACGTTAATTAGTCCAGATTACAGCAAGGAGTTCCATATATTTTCTTTTGCCTCTAATGACGCCCTTGCAACTATTTTATTGCAAGCAAATGAAGAAGGCTCAGAGCATCCAGTGGCATTTTTCAGCAAAACATTAAGGGATGCTGAGCTGAGGTATGATATCATTGAAAAATAGGCATATGCTCTTATCAAATATTTGAAAGCTTTTAGAGTCTATATTCTACATTCCAAGATAATTGCATATGTACCCTCTGCTACAATAAAAGATGTCTTAACACAACCTGATGCTAATGGAAGAATGGCTACATGGATTGAAAAATTAATTGAGTTTAATATAGAACTGAAGCCCACCAAGCTTGTCAGAGGTCAGGGTCTTGCCAGACTATTAGCTGAAGAAAATTGCAGAACATTGGACATTAACCTCATGTGCTTGAATTTAGAAAATGGTCAAACAGAAGGAAAGGAAGTAGCTGAATCGGACAGAAAGCAGTCAGTGGCCAAAAATCTAGCTTCTTGTGATTGGTATTCTGCAATAGTTAAATTCTTGCTAAAGATAGAAATCCCTCCTTGCCTAAGCACTAGTCAAGCCAGAACAACTAAGCTTAGAGCAAAAAAATATTGCACTAAGGAAAATTTGCTCTATTGGAGGGATCCATATGGAATGCTTTTGAGGTGTTTGGAAAAAGAACAGTCAACAGAAGTTATGCAGAAATTTCATTCCATGATATGTGGAGGACACCATTATTGGAAAACTACAGCCCATAAAATTCTCAGAGCTGGGTACTATTGGCCCTCTTTATTTTATGATGTATTTTTATTCGTTAAATCTTATGATAGTTGCCAAATATTTGAAGGGAAATAACAGTTGAAGTCCCTGCCCTTAAAACCAATACATGCAAAAGGACCTTTTTAGCAGTGGAGCTTGAATTTCATTGGAGAAGTCAATCCACATTCCAGTGGCCAGCACAGATGGATATTAGTAGCCACTAACTACTTCACTAAGTGGATTGAAGCAATCACTACCAGGAAGGCTAATCATAATGTGGTCATGAAGTTTTTGACAGAAAATATCTACACCAGGTTTGGTTGTCCACATAAATTAGTGACAGATAATGTAGCAGCCTTCAAAGCAAAAGAATTGGTGGAAATGTGAAATTCAATGGGCATTAAACTAGTTCATTCCACCTCATATTACCCTCAAGGTAATGGTCTAGCAGAATCTTCCAACAAAAGTTTGATAAGGATAATTAAGAAGCTATTGGATGACAACAAAAAGAATTTGGATTCTAAGCTCAAATATGCACTTTGGGCGGACAGAGTGACCATTAAGAGATCCATAGGGAATTCTCCATTTAAGCTAGTGTATGGCATAGAGGCAGTATTTCCAGTTCAGCTTACTCTCTCTGTGGCAAAATTTTTGCAATCAAAGTTGAATGAGGAAGAAGGCATGGCAAAGAGGATCCCAGATTTAGCAGAGATACATCAGATTAGAGAACAGCTGGTTGAAAAGGCTGCAGCACATCAGAAAAAGATCAAGGAATCTTTTGACAAGAAGACAAAATCAGATAATTTTCAGGTTGGAGACTTGGTCCTGAACTGGGATGCAATGAAGGAAAAGAAAGGCAATCATGGGAAATTTGATGCTTTTTGGATAGGGCCTTTCATCATTTCTCAAATCCAGGGGAACAATACCTTCATGATGCAAAGTATGGGGGAGAAGCAGTTTTTGATGGCCCAGTTAATGGGCGTTTTTTGAAAATTTATGTGATTTAAGGTCTTTCGGCCTTAAAAATTTGTAAATATTTGATTTTATCAGTATTAGTGTAGGTTCAGTCAGACTCCATGCCCAATGAAACACTAGGAATTTTTGCTAATTGGTTTTGTTCAGGAAGGCATTGATCTGTAGGTTCTTCAGACCTCACAGGGAGGATCTCATCCCCAGAAGGAGCCAGTGTTATCACTTCTATGATCTTCGACATTTGATAGATGAAAATAGGTCAAGCAGTGCTATTTATGCTCGCAAAGAGGCTCGCAGTACTTTGTTTCTTCTTCTCCTTGATTTCTCTTACAACTCCATAACCCCCTGTTATCCCTGTTTTACTCCAACATTTAGTATAAACCTTTATTTCTTTAGCTCCCGGGCACCGAGTTTATACTACCATATAGCCGTGATCCCATAACCGAGTGCCTTTAGCAAGCCCTTTTCACATCACATCAGTCATAAACGTGAGCTTTTAGTCCCTGCCATCCATTGCATCCACTACGAGATCCAATGGTATTCGCTTTCCTTGATACCATAACTTAGCTGAACATTAGTTCATGGGGAAAGCGGTATTGACCTGGTCACGTCCACCACCCATCACCCTCCTACTGTAATCACACCCCCATGTATGAATACCCCCCACCCCAAAAAGGCGGTGTGGGGAAAACTACTTACCATCGTCCCGCCCATTCCTGCTTGTTAAACCCCGCGTACTTTAAAACCGCGATCACCATTGGATCTTCCCATATGAGATCCAACGGCCCTCATCTATCCTGCTCTCATGTCTCTTTATAGCCACTGCTAATCAATCTCTACCACTCATTTACTTGATCCAATGGCTGTCATTTACTCTCGATCCCGCTCATTTGTTCGCCATTCTGTGGTATCAAGGGATGAAGGTGATCATCTACCATCTTTGTGCAGTTAAAGCTTCAACTACTACATTCAACACATTGTGTACCCGAGAGAAGAAAAGGATAGCATTGAGAAGTTAAAGCATTTATTAGTCATGGAGCTTCTTCTGTACAACACTCCACCTGTTCTGGAAGGACAACAAAATACCGGAGAATGTCAAATTCAGTTATGAAAGCAACAGATTGTATCAGAGACCCATATCAGATAGTTAATGTGGTTGGTGGTCCATTATGACCCCTCCACGCATAGGATAGCAGATATTTTTGTAATCAACCTCTATATATATCGAGAACTCAGAATGTAAGAGGGTTGATGGTTTTGGTTTTGATGTAAGGTTCAACTTCTAGAGACTGTAACTACTGTGATACTTGCAACATCTAGTCTTCATTTTCAGCTAATACAAGCTTATTTTACTGTTAATTGCTCACTTTCCACTTCTTCTTTGTTCTAGGCTATGCCTGTTATGCATTTATTCATGTGCTCTTGATATTTAGCATTGGAGGGGCTGTCATACCACCTCTGTGTTGGAATCTAGTATGTATCATTGAATATATTATGCAGGTCTCTATTTACTTAGTGCCAGAGAGCTATCATACTATATGTGCATTAGGAAATAGATTTGTAGACCTTTTTACTGGTTGCAGCTAGCCATCACATGGTCTGTGCATCTGCTGGTGTGGTCAGTATTCTCCATGTTCACCTATTCCTTAAACTGTGAGTAATTGGTGGTCTAAAGCCTTGTATTATGCGGGTGTTCACCCATGTCTGGAGTTAAGCATAGTAGAAGTGGTTATCTAGCTTGAATATGCATTAGACCTTCCATTCATCCATTTCCAACTTTCTGTTGAGTTTGTAATGTTCCTGAGCATCTCTGATATACAACCTAGGAGAGTTTCTTGGGGTGATAACAGTAACTACAACAATTTCAACCATCAATATCTCTTCCCCATTAATTTACAGAATCCGGGGGATAATAGTTTCCTACTCTATGTTGTATTCCCTCAAAATATATCCATCCCCTCTTTGAATCCAACATAGATTGACCATGAATCTATCACCCCAGGGCTCCAGGATATATAGTTGAAATTGCACCTAGAATGACTTCCACCACTCTCTCATGGTTGTTTTCATAGACCATATGGATGTCTGCTCTTTTTTAGCCTAAGAAATCTCATTTTCCTCTCTTCTTGTAGCTATAATGATCATTTCTCTTTATACCTGACATTCCTTTTATTTCTTCCATGCTTACTTGAATTCACGCCTTCCCAATCAATTGTACACAACCTATGCTACCATAACTATGCAATATGATTCTCTCAGCCATGACTTACATTAATTAATGACACAATTTCCATAATGAATATACTTAGCCCATGATCTCTTAACTAGATGAGATGACTTTCCCACCAACTTCTTACATGAATTCAATGATTTATCACAATAAGTTACAGGGGAATTAGATGGTCTCAATCATCCTAGTGGTGTATACTATGAAATATACTTGCATATATTTTGCGATTTCTACTATGAATGTCAATTCCTTCTCTG
>APFE031613491.1:2125-14246 GCA_000404065.3 Pinus taeda
TGCCACCAAAAGCCCAAAAATTTTAAAATCAATCCTTCTAGTCAGTTTACTAGCCTAATATCAGTGTTACCTTATTGGTCATCTTATCCATTGAAGATTTTACGAGATAGACCAGAGAGAGCCTTCTCCTGCCCCGTAGGGCTAGCTACGAGGTTAAAAGGTTTGATGTTGCCTTGAGGTTTGCCTTTTTCAGCCTGAGGTGAAATTTCAAGCGCTAACAGAAAGAAAGATTTGTTTTTCAAAGAGTTGCATTCTCAAACTCTTTCTTTTAGCTAGAAATTCATTGAAGGAAAAACGAATTGTTTATCATTCTTAGGTGCATTTTGTAGTGTTTTTGGAGTCGAGTCTTCACACCATCAAAGTTTCATTTCCATTCCTATTGACTTAAGAAACAACCCATAAAAGTAATGCTTAATTAAAATTGATCTAGCAATCGTTTTTATTTCTAGGGCTCTTATCACCAATATAGCTTAGGCTAATATCTTGGAGTAGGGAGTAATTAACTCTCTAAGATAGTTAAAACAAACAAGTAGCTATATCTTGCGGTAGGAAATAAATCCAATTGTAATTGATATAATATAGGAAGCTCCTCTTAAAGGATTCAATCACGAGATCATGTCCGAACCTTTGAGACAATCAAGGCTGTCTCATTATGAAAGATAGAAGATTTGCGCGTATTATAAACGATAAAAATCGGATTAACTATTGTCGAGGAGCCTGGGGTCACTTGTTGGTAAACCTCGGATTGATCATGTCAAGGAGCCTTCAAGGGGATTGAACTTTTTTACTCTGCCCTTGCGCGTAGATCGAATCGTAGACTATTCCCCCAGTTGTATTTTTTATTGTTGGTAACCTTAGTGTCCATAAACTTAAGATTATTTCCTAAGGTGACGGTGAAGGGTGGGTCTCACTGTACCTGGAATAGACGTCGACTAGACTCACTTGGACTTTCTGGGGGGTTCTCTTCACTCGAGACGGTTTTATGAAGAAAATTGTGCCAGTCTGTTTCATTAAGCAGGTTGTCAGGGTAACTGTTCCAACCGCCCTTTCTGTATTAAATTCTACAACGTTGGATTTCATCACCAACTAGTGTTTTTGGTATGAAAAGTTACTGTTTGTGTGTGTTTTTAACTCTTAGATTTTTTAAGCATGTGATTCAATTGTTTGGTTATTTAGAGACTTTAGGTGGTTTTATTGAAATTTTCTTTGTTTGCGTGTGAGTAATTAAATATTTAATCGTGGATAAATTACCGAGACAATCCCGTAGACTACGGGGGAAACCTCCTGAGTATACACCAAGCCAGCTTGAAGGGCTACAAGCTCTTGTATCACCTAGTGACAGTAGAGTTGGGTCACCAGAAGCCAAAGAGTCTTCCTTTAATTGTTCATCCTGATTATCAAGTACAAACAACGGAGTATATTTCTGAGCCAATTTCATTTTCCGAGGTTACTGGTATTTTTTCTCCTACTAGTGAATTAGCTGAAGAACCTGAAATTTCTGAACCTGAAACTAAACCTGCTTCTACTCCATCCTCAGGATTTGCTTCTCCAACTTCTAGTGGTCCTGGTTCACCCAGGGTAGGAAGTATCATTACCCAAAATCTTCCTTTTGGACTCATTTTTATTGAATAACTTGTTAGTCTGGATGAAGATATAATTCTCCCTTAAAATCAACCGACTTTAGAACTTAGGGAGTGTGAATCAATTTTCTACAGTCCTTTTAGGAGTGACACTTGGTACATATCATTGACAAACTTTTTAGAAAACCCAGGTCTTATTTTTCACCACCTCGAATTCATTTTCATCCTACACCCAAAGGTTATTATCCTCCTTTGAATATGTCAAGACAGTCATCTATGTTTTGCCAAACACCGAAAACATTTTTATATGGCGGTCCTTCGGTTCAGGGTATCAGTCACTCATTAGTACTTTTTCAGGAGCATCTCCTCGACCAATTGAACACGATATATCAACTGGTAATAACGGAACTCAAGCGTCAAGCGTAGAAGAAATTATTATGATGTCTAGTACTATTCCAAATCTACAACCTCAAGGTAGTCAGTTACCACTTGGGGGTAACCCCAAGGTAGTCAGTTACCACCTAGGGGGCAACCCCAAGGTAGTTAGTTACCACATGGGGAGCAACCTCAAGGACAGTACATACTGTCAGGACAGTACATACCTCAAGGTCAACCCCAGACTCAGTACATACCTCAAGGTCAACCCCAATATCAATATATACCTCAAGGTTAACCCCAATGTCAGTACGTGCCTCAAGGTTATCAACCTCAAGGTCAGTACCCAACTCAAGGTTTCCAACCACCTTTTGGTCAACCATTTGTACAAGGAACTAGAAATGTACCTCTCAATTATCATCCTTATTCTCAACCCGGTTATGGTCCTCAATATGCTCAACCTTTTATGGGTCCATACCCCGGAATGAACATGGTGTGGGATCCATCTCAACAGACTTTGCAGCCGAATGTGTAGTTATCAAGTCAACCTGGACGACCTTTGGTTTTTGATCCAACCCAGCAACCTGTCCAGCCTACTGTTCAAACTTCTGCATCTAGTGTAGTTCATCAGTCTGGGCCTAGTTCACCTTGAACTCCGCCTCAAACTGCGGTTGCAATTACTGCAACTTCTGTTCAATCTACCCCACCTACTTCTGGAGTATCGATAGCTCCAGTTTCTACTGCCTACATCAACTCCTCAAGCCTCTTTACCACAGTCAGGACCTACAGTTCAGACTTCGGTTCAAATGCTTGTAGGACAACTTGGTCCAAATACGGTTGTCACAATTCAATCACAATTCACTTATCAACCATACCAGGGACAGTACCAATTTGGTCCTATTGTGCAAAGCTCAGTTTATTAGTATCAACCGTACCCTGGATATACTTATCAGCAACCTCAAAAACCCCAGTTCGGTCCGGTTAATCCTGGTTTTCCGAGAGGATATAATATTCCCAATGCAAATTCAATTCCAAGTTATCCTAGATATCCTCCTCTTGGGGCTGGTCTTGTTACCCAAGGTTTTCGAGACCCTAAACGTCAGTTACCATTTATTGCAACTTTGGATTTACCTGATTTGTCGTGCCTTACGAACTATCCAATTAACTATCTTCTGTATTGGCCGCCAATGCCTAATAAGTTGCCCAGTGATATCCTAAAGTTTTAGGGTAAGTCAGGAGAAGATCTCTCAAATCATGTGATGACTTATCACCTCTGGTGTGCATCTAATTCCATTATTGATGATTCAATTCGTTTATGTCTTTTTCAACACACTCTGATTGGTCTTGCTGTCAAATGGTACATTGAGTTAAAACGAGGCTCTTTTTATAATTTTAGTCAGTTATACACTTCTTTCTTAACTCATTTTCAGTTGCTTGTCAGATACGACAATGACACGGAATTATTAACTTCATTAAAACAGTCAACGTCCACATATATTTCATATCATATCCATGAATGGTGACGTAGACGACGTTTAGTGAAAGTTTTTATTCTGGATCAAATTTTAGCAGAATGGTTTGTTAAATCATTATTACCTAAAATCACCGAAGATGTAGCTAAGGCAGGAGTTGTTACTGAAGAGCAAGTCATTGCTCAGGCTCAGTACCTTGACCTCGTTTATACACAGTCAGGTACTTTACATGAAAAAATCCCCCACCTTTCGAAACACACTCAAATAACTGCAGCTCCTTCAGTGTCTCATGCTGCTGATGGTATGATTGGTTCAGTTAGTACCAAAAGTAAGAAGAAATCTTCAAAGAATTCTTCTCCTATTATAACTTTACCAAATTCCCCGACAGGAGACTCTTCTACTGAAATTCCTACTGATATCCATGTCGTAGAATCATCTACGACCAAAAAAAAATCCAGTGGTAAAAATAAGGGGAAGAAGAAAAATAAACAAAACTCAAAACAGAAATCAGATAAAAATGAATCTACGGATGAAAAACGTAGACCTCGCTATCCTTGTCTCATTTGTGACGAGGAGCATTTTACAAGAGATTGTCCACATCGAGCTGAGGTTTCGAAAATCGTCAAAGGTTCTCAAATGCCTGCTATCTTGAAGGATCATTTTCCTAGTCAAGATAGTAATATGATCGGTTCTTCCTCAAATGCCTGATAAGAACCCATTATGATGATGTCTCATGTCAGAATTGCGACGCAATCGCAAGATTATGGTAGTAAAAATCCTGTTGGTGGTAAGGAAGCAGAATCTTCTAATTCAAACCCATCAACTTCAACTCCTTCTAGTTCTTACCTGCTATAGATTGAGAAACCTAACCCTGACTTAGTAATCAAACCACCTACTAAAGGTATACTTCAGAAGTCAGCTTTCAATCCACATGTGAGAACTGCTCAGAATTATAACATTGTTGAAGACTTCGCTATTTCCCCTTCAATAATGTCAGCTTTGGAGGTGCTACAATCATGCCTAGCACAGTGTAAATTACCATTTGTGACTTATCACCTCTGGTGTGCATCTAATTCCATTATTGATGATTCAATTCGTTTATGTCTTTTTCAACACACTCTGATTGGTCTTGCTGTCAAATGGTACATTGAGTTAAAATGAGGTTCTTTTTATAATTTTAGTCAGTTATACACTTCTTTCTTAACTCATTTTCAGTTGCTTGTCAGATACGACAATGACACGGAATTATTAACTTCATTAAAACAGTCAACGTCCACATATATTTCATATCATATCCATGAATGGTGACGTAGACGACGTTTAGTGAAAGTTTTTATTCTGGATCAAATTTTAGCAGAATGGTTTGTTAAATCATTATTACCTAAAATCACCGAAGATGTAGCTAAGGCAGGAGTTGTTACTGAAGAGCAAGTCATTGCTCAGGCTCAGTACCTTGACCTCGTTTATACACAGTCAGGTACTTTACATGAAAAAATCCCTGACCTTTCGAAACACACTCAAATAACTGCAGCTCCTTCAGTGTCTCATGCTGCTGATGGTATGATTGGTTCAGTTAGTACCAAAAGTAAGAGGAAATCTTCAAAGAATTCTTCTCCTATTATAACTTTACCAGATTCCCCGACAAGAGACTCTTCTACTGAAATTCCTACTGATATCCATGTCGTAGAATCATCTACGACCAAAAAAAAATCCAGTGGTAAAAATAAGGGGAAGAAGAAAAATAAACAAAACTCAAAACAGAAATCAGATAAAAATGAATCTACGGATGAAAAACGTAGACCTCGCTATCCTTGTCTCATTTGTGACGAGGAGCATTTTACAAGAGATTGTCCACATCGAGCTGAGGTTTCGAAAATCGTCAAAGGTTCTCAAATGCCTGCTATCTTGAAGGATCATTTTCCTAGTCAAGATAGTAATATGATCGGTTCTTCCTCAAATGCCTGATAAGAACCCATTATGATGATGTCTCATGTCAGAATTGCGACGCAATCGCAAGATTATGGTAGTAAAAATCCTGTTGGTGGTAAGGAAGCAGAATCTTCTAATTCAAACCCATCAACTTCAACTCCTTCTAGTTCTTACCTGCTATAGATTGAGAAACCTAACCCTGACTTAGTAATCAAACCACCTACTAAAGGTATACTTCAGAAGTCAGCTTTCAATCCACATGTGAGAACTGCTCAGAATTATAACATTGTTGAAGACTTCGCTATTTCCCCTTCAATAATGTCAGCTTTGGAGGTGCTACAATCATGCCTAGCACAGTGTAAATTACCATTTGTGACTTATCACCTCTGGTGTGCATCTAATTCCATTATTGATGATTCAATTCGTTTATGTCTTTTTCAACACACTCTGATTGGTCTTGCTGTCAAATGGTACATTGAGTTAAAACGAGGCTCTTTTTATAATTTTAGTCAGTTATACACTTCTTTCTTAACTCATTTTCAGTTGCTTGTCAGATACGACAATGACACGGAATTATTAACTTCATTAAAACAGTCAACGTCCACATATATTTCATATCATATCCATGAATGGTGACGTAGACGACGTTTAGTGAAAGTTTTTATTCTGGATCAAATTTTAGCAGAATGGTTTGTTAAATCATTATTACCTAAAATCACCGAAGATGTAGCTAAGGCAGGAGTTGTTACTGAAGAGCAAGTCATTGCTCAGGCTCAGTACCTTGACCTCGTTTATACACAGTCAGGTACTTTACATGAAAAAATCCCCCACCTTTCGAAACACACTCAAATAACTGCAGCTCCTTCAGTGTCTCATGCTGCTGATGGTATGATTGGTTCAGTTAGTACCAAAAGTAAGAAGAAATCTTCAAAGAATTCTTCTCCTATTATAACTTTACCAAATTCCCCGACAGGAGACTCTTCTACTGAAATTCCTACTGATATCCATGTCGTAGAATCATCTACGACCAAAAAAAAATCCAGTGGTAAAAATAAGGGGAAGAAGAAAAATAAACAAAACTCAAAACAGAAATCAGATAAAAATGAATCTACGGATGAAAAACGTAGACCTCGCTATCCTTGTCTCATTTGTGACGAGGAGCATTTTACAAGAGATTGTCCACATCGAGCTGAGGTTTCGAAAATCGTCAAAGGTTCTCAAATGCCTGCTATCTTGAAGGATCATTTTCCTAGTCAAGATAGTAATATGATCGGTTCTTCCTCAAATGCCTGATAAGAACCCATTATGATGATGTCTCATGTCAGAATTGCGACGCAATCACAAGATTATGGTAGTAAAAATCCTGTTGGTGGTAAGGAAGCAGAATCTTCTAATTCAAACCCATCAACTTCAACTCCTTCTAGTTCTGATCTGCTACGGATCGAGAAACCTAACCCAGACTTAGTAATCAAACTGCCTGCTAAAGGTATACTTCGGAAGTTAGCTTTCAATCCACATGCAAGAGCTACTTAGAATTATAACATTGTTGAAGATTTAGTTATTTCCCCTTCAACAATGTCAGCTTTGGAGGTGCTGTCTGCTATAGGAGCTGTTGATATTCAAGATTCGAACCTTATAATCTTTGATTTAGAGAATAGTACACCTCGCCTACCTCATCAAATGACTTTACAGATTCCAGTGTTAGTAAAAAACAGACCTTGCTTTCGGATTGTGATTGATGAGGGAGCTTCAACGTGTATTATGTCGATTCAGTGTTGGAGATCGCTTGGTTCTCCTACACTCAATCAATCCCCGGCAATTCTAAAGGCCTTTGATGGCTGAGGGTTTCATCGTTTTGGCATTTTGTAGGATTTACCTATAGGGGTTGAAGGCAAAACTGTAAATCTAGATGTGGAAGTGGTTGATGCCCCTCTAGATTACAACCTTCTATTGGGTCGCAGTTGGTATTACACTATGACTACTATTGTTTCATTGGTATTTCGACTTATCAAGTTTCCTCATAATGGAAAGATTGTTATGACAGACCAGTTGACTTATTTTTCATCCAACCCAGCTCTTCTGATAGTATTCAACATATCGGTAAAACAATTATCCCTTACAAGGATGTTTGGGTAGGTTTGATTAAAGATTCTAGTTTACTAGGAACTTTTTCATTTCCTCCTCCTAATGTATCGCCTTCTTTTGCAGCTATTAATATGATTTCATCCAACACTATTGCTTTTGATGATCCTTGGATCGTACCTTCCGATTCTGAGGTGGATTCATTTGGTAATGCGATGCCTTTGAGTCCCTTTGAAATTGCATATCAGGCTGTACAGTCGTTTTCTGACTCTTGTTCAACCAAATCTGATCCAATGAATGTGGTCCATGGGGAATCACTTTCAATATCAACCTCAGCTTCAACAACATTTTCTGACCCTGTTCATACTGATGAGAAGATTCATGAAATTATGTATGTTGATGATTTACCATGGGAAGATCTTCATCATCGATCTTCGTTTTTACCTGAGTTTGATCATTTTGAAAATGATTTCTCATCTATTTTTATAGCTAACTATGTCAAAGAACCACAAAATCCATTGCAACATCCTAATTCTGAGTTGAATTTGGGAAATATCTCTTGAACGGTTCCTATTGACATTTCAATTAAACCCGGAATTATTGAAAACATTCATATAGGTGCTTCCTGTACGGACGATGAAATCCAAATTTATAAAGCCCTATTTCAAGAATTCTGTGACGTGTTTGCCTGGTCATATGAAGAGATGCCAGGAATCGATCCATCAATTGTTGTCCATGAAATTAAAACATACCTGGATGCTAAACCTGTCTGGCAACGTTTGCGTCAGATACATCCAAGAGAATCTACTGCTATTAAAGCTGAAGTTAAGAAATTATCTTGAGCAGGTTTCATTTATCCAATTCCCTTAACGGATTGGGTATCGAATATTGTTCCTGTTAACAAAAAGAAAGGAACGATAAGAATATGTATTGATTATAGGGATATTAATCTAGCTTGTCCTAAAGACAATTATCCAACCCCCTTTATCGATCAAATTATTGATGATTGTGCCGACAGTGAAATGTCTCCTTTATGGATGGTTTTTCCGGTTACAATCAAATCAACATACTCCCTGCTGATCAACCTAAAACGGCTTTCATTTGTCCATGAGGGACATTTGCTTATTGCAAATTACCTTTTGGATTGAAGAACGAAAGAGAAACGTTTTAAAGAGCTATGTCTTATGCATTTCATGAAATCAAGCACATTGTGCAGCCTTATCTCGATGATTTACTTACTCTTTCATTACATAGAGCCGATCATCTCACTCATTTATGAGCAATCTTTATGAAATGTAGGCATTATCGAATTAGACTGAATCCAAACAAATTTGTTTTCTGTATAGAAACGGGTCATTTACTGGGATTTGTCGTTTTGAAAGCCGGCATTCATGTCGATCCTTCGAAGGTTGAAGCTATTGTCAAATTACCTCCTCCTTCGACTCTTCACCAACTCCAAAGTTTGGAAGGGAAAGAAAACTTTTTACGTCGTTTCATTCCTAACTACGCCGAGATAACAAAAGGTTTTACCAAGTTGTTGAAATAGAATACTCCATTCGTTTGGGATGAGATAGCTAACAAATCTTTTGATGCACTTAAACACGAGTTGACCCATGCACCGTTATTGCATCCTCCCAACTACAACCAAGATTACTTTTTGTACCTCGCCGCTTCTCATTCCACCATTGGGATGGTTTTAGTTCAGGAAGATGAATTCAACAATGAACATGTGATTTACTATCTTAGTCAAACTTTGAATCCAACTGAGCCTAAATATTCGCATGTGGAGAAATTGGCCTTGGCTACTGTTCAAGTTGTCCAAAGATTTTGCCACTACATCTTATTACGCAAAACCACGGTAATTTCTGACTGTAACCCTATGACGTATATTTTGACTAAACAATTGCTAGGGGGCAAGTATTCCAAATGGATAGTTATCCTGCAGGAATTTGACTTGGAATTTGAAAAATCCAAGGCAAATAAATCTTTGGTTTTTGTGGAATTGATGTGTGATTTCCCGTGTACTGATACTGAAACAGTGGCAGAAGAACTCATTGCGGATGAATCCTTGTTTCTTATCAGTACTCTTGATCCATGGTATGGAGATATAATTGTTTATCTCCAAACCCAATCTTTTTGGCCTGAAATCTCACGATCTCAACAAAGGAAAATACATTTCCAATCCCAACAATACAATATTATTGGAGATACACTCTATCTTTGTGGAGCAGATTCTGTTTTTCGACGTTGTCTAACTCATGAAGAAGCTGCAAAGGTTCTGAATGACTGTCACTCTGGAGCATGTGGTGGTCATATGTCTGGGTATGCTACAACCCAAAAGATATTGCACACTGGTTATTTCTGGCCATCCTTATTTAAAGATTGTATTTATACAGTCCGGAAATGCCACAATTGTCAAATTCTTGATCGTAACATGCGTGCTCCACCTGCTCCTCTCCACCTTATAATTGTCGTCAGTCCTTTGGCAAAGTGGGCTATCAACTTTATTGCATGTAACCCTCACTCGGTCGAGGGGCATGCGTATATCATCCTTGCGGTAAATTATTTTACTAAGTAGGCCGAGGCAATGCCTACATTTTCGGCAGACTGCAAAAATGCTGCAATTTTTGTTTTCAATCATATAATTGCTAGATTCGGTGTTCCTCAAGCTATTAATACTAATCATGGAAGTCATTTCCGAAACATCATGATGATTGAACTAACAGATCAACTTGGCCTGCGTAACGATAGTTCTACTCCATATTACCCACAGGCTAATGGTCTGGTTGAAGCAAACAATAAAGTTCTAGTCACTATGATCCAACGAATCATTAGTATTCATAGGTCGAATTGGCATAACATGTTATTTTCAGCACTTTGGGCATATCGAACCTCAGTAAAAACATCAACTGGTTTCACTCCTTTTCAACTAGTTTACGGGTTGGAAGCAGTGTTACCCATTGAATGCAAAATTCTGTCATTGCAAATAGCCATAGAATTACTCCCAGCCACTTCCGAACAGGAGAAACATTTTTTGCACTTAGCTCAGCTAGATGAGAATCGACATGATGCTACATTAGCAATCAAGACTCATGCCAAACGAATAAAAGCTTAGTACGATCGAAATGTTACACGTAATTTTTCGGAAGGAGACCTAGTTTTACTATATGATCAAGCAAACAATAATCTAGGGGCTAGAAAATTTGTACCTATGTGGCATGGTCCTTATGTTGTTAAGCGAAAGATGGTGAAAGCGGCCTATGAATTGGTAGATTTTGATGGTGTCTCTCTGGGTAAACCCAGAAATGGGTTTTATTTGAAAAGATATTATGCTTAAATTTTTGTGTGGAGATTTTTATTAGAATAGTTTCTTTCTAGTTAGTGTATTTTACATTAGGAAAGTGTGCCTAGTTTAGAGAGTGTTTTTATCATTATTCCTGCTTATCTTGATTTTACTCTTTATATTGCAGATGTCGACGTCTCTTCAGACATACCTTGGTTTTGTTGATGGTGCTTGTCATAGTACACGGAACATTTCTTCCACAGCTTGGGTTATCTATTCACCCTCTAATGAGTTAGTATCTATGCATGGAGTAAGCTTCGGTCAAACAACAAATAACATTGCAGAGTATAGTGCAGTGATTGAGTTATTATCAGAATCCATCTCATTTTGGATTCGGAGTTTGATTGTTAGGTTATATTCTGAACTTGTTTTATTACAACTTAACAGGGTTTATGCCATTAGAAATCCAGTGTTATTAAGATTATTTTTTAGAGTTCGTCTCTTGGAACGTGAATTTGACTACATTAAATATCAGCATATTCCAAGATATTTAAATACATTAGCATATGCAGTTGCTTCTCGAATGTTAAATAGACATTTGCAATAATCAAAACAGCAAATTTAAAAACATTCCATAACATGTTATACAAGATAGCTAGCAATAGTGATATATCATAGTGTTACACAAAAATATCGTCACCATGATTATTTGCAGTCAGTATAGGTCTATCATCACTTATACTAGCCTCCTAAGCAAGTCTCAGACCTTAGCTCTTCATGTCAAGCTTTGAAAATGAGAGAAAGACATTGAAAATCAATATTACTTTGGTTCCGCACTTTCTCCTACTTTTACCTACGGACCCGTACCCTTTGTTCATATTACCTGCATACCTGCATGCTCTGTCTGTAAAGGGGTGGGTGCGTACCTCTGTAAAAGTCAAAAAGGTGCAAGTTTATCCTAAAAAACTCACTTTTGGGTTAATTCTAGATGTTTCTAGAAGGATTTTGACGTGGATTCTTCGCTCCAAGGTGGTTCATGCATCCCAAAAGAGAAGGAGCTAATCCCTTGATAGGAGGAGCTATCCCTTTGAAGGAGGCCTTTATCCCTTTGAAGGAGGACCTAGTAACTTTCCTCCATTGCACTATAAATTAAGGCATTGGGTCAGTTGCTGGAGAGGTTAGAAGCTGAACATTTTGAGGGTAAATGCTGATGGAATTGGGACTTCCTAGTTAAAACTTGAGAGGAGAGATCACATACCTTTTGGTTTCATTGGGAAGTGAGTGAAACTTGTCAAAGTAGAGGAGACTTCTTGTCGGACCCTGGGAGGAGCTTGTACAACATCAAGGCACAGATTGTAAAGTTCTTCTTTCATTTGAATTAATACAATCAGATTCATTTT
>APFE031613494.1:1809-22649 GCA_000404065.3 Pinus taeda
GTACTCAGTTAGCTCATAGCTCATCTTATCATCCTCAATTTGATGGGAAAACTGAGATAGTAAACAAATGTTTGGAAGGATATCTTCGTTGCTTTGTATCTGATAAACAAACACAATGGGTCTAATGGTCACCTCTGGCTAAATGGTAGTATAACACTTCCTTTCATGCAACAACAAAAATTACCCCATTTATGGAACTTTATGGATATCAACCACCATCCGCCACATCATATTTAAGAGAAAATTCTAAGGTTCAAGTAGTGGAACATCACATCAAACATCAACAACAACTCCTCCAACTCTTAAAGGATAACCTTGTGTTGGCACAGAATAGAATGAAACAACATGTAGATCAACATCCCAGTGAAAGAAGTTTTGATGTAGGTGATTGGGTATTCCTACGGCTACAACCATATAAACAAATGTACCTCAACCAAGTCAAGAAGGATAATAAATTATCACCAAATCATTATGGTTCATACAAAGTGTTGCAAAAGATTGGTATGATGGCATACAAATTGGAGCTTCCTGCAGCTTCTTGAGTGCACCCAATTTTCCATGTTTCATGTTTGAATAAGGTTATAGGTGTTAAGCTCCTAGTTAAATCAATATTACTAGAACTTGAAGAGGAAGGAAAAATTATATTGGAACCGGAAGTAGTCATAGAAACAATAACTCGACAGCTACGAAATCGATCAATTTTAGAGTATATCATCAAGTGGAAGAACTTATCCACTAAAGATTCCACATGGGAGGATGATAATTTTATATAAAAGCATCCAAAACTACTCAAGCATTGAGGACAACACTTTTTTGAAGGAGAGGGGCATGTTGGGTCCCTATAATACTAGTGATTACCCCATGAATATTGTAGTTGTATCCCTTATTAATATTGTTGTGCCCCTATTGTGCCCATATTGTTAGTTTTGTGGCTTTATATTATTATTGTTAGGTCGGTTGGGTTATATTGTGACTCCTTAGACTCCTCTATATAGAAAGGTGGTTTTTTCATTTGAATCATGAAAGAAGTCTTCATTTGTGTAATGTAAAGGAGGTTGCCCCCTTGAAGAGGCTAAATTCTAAGGCATTCAACTATATTTTCTATCTTTTTGTGACCTAGTTTCATAACATATAGTCAAAAAAATATGAATGGTCCCTAAACTCCTTTGCCTCTAAGTGAAGAATTTCATTCCTCCTGTTAGAAAGAACTGAATCAAAGTGGTTTTCCACTTAGTCCTAGAAAAACAAATTCCAATGATGAGCCAAAGATGAACCTGCTGCCCTGCCATGGCGACTGGGTAGATGCTTCCTCAAAGGCATGGTTATATAGGGAGTAGAATAATGGGAGATTGTTAAAGGTACTAGAAGAATACAATGGTGTGTAGACAACGTTAAGGATGTAGAGAACCCAAGGAGAGTGAAAAAATCATCGACCATGAGAAAAAATACTTAACTATGTTTTGGTGGAGGCTATAACATAGTGCAACTGAGCTCGAATAGACTTGATAACCCTACATCCCAAATGACCAATTATGGAAAAGGACAAAGATAAAATGAGGCTGGAAAAACTATGGTAACTACAAAATTAACTTAACTAGTGAAAATATCAAAGCCAAATGTTGTAGTTACCAGGGTACCATACTCAACAAACCAATATGAGAGAATTAAACAAAATGCCCATCAATTCATTTGGGTGATGGAGTGGACATTACAATGACCAACTTGAAAGAAGAACTTGTACCTGTGTTATAGAGATAATAAAAAAACATGGACCTTTGCGTAAGTTGGAGAAACTACAGATAGGATATGAGAAAAATAAATGACAATATGGTAAATAAGGCGAGTTGTAATACCCCTCCATTGCTATCATGCTTGACCAACGGTAAATTGAGTTATAGTAAAAAAGCTAGGTCTCAAGGGGGTAAGAATGGGAGTAAATACTTTATTACCAAATAAATAAAGTGAATTTAAATTCTTGGAAAATGAGACACTTAGAGATGATATCGTTGCCAAATGAAATCTCATTGGTGAATGGGAATGGATAATTATTTCATGATAAGAATTCTAGCTCAAATTCTAGATAAGCTTAATGGATGGAAGATAAGTAACCATTAAGTTTCTTAGCTGGAGAAAAAAGCTAAGTTTAGGAGAAACATAACGGCCTCATGGGAGAGAAAGGAGATCTTTTATGGGAAAAGCCTAGTGAAGTGAATAAAAATGTCCTCAAAAGCAGGAAACCACTAAAGGAAACCATATCATGAAATAGGGAATTAAATGTTGATTGAAGAGATCAAGAAGAGGTTGTTGATCAACGTGAAAGAACTCTCGGCTTGGCCGTGAGCTAGAGGAAGTCAGTTCCAGGTTGGGTGGTGGTGCTCAATTTTCCAAGTGACACTCTTTCAGCTCATCTCATTTGATTCAATTAAATAAGATGTTCTTGATGTTTTTTCCTCCTTACTCTTTAGGTTGTTGATTATCTTAGAATATGAATATAATTGCATGTGATCTCCTTGTTTATAACATGATTAAATAATTCTCTATGTGACAACTAATGAACGTAAATTTGGATGAAGTAGTATTATAAATTAGAGCATAGTATGTGGTTGTTAGTATTGTATCAGGGCGGTATGTGACAAGAGTAATGTGATCACGACAGGTACGAAGACACACCTTCCTTAGAATCTGAAGAAACCAACCTCGACATCTAGGAGTAGCACTATGGTTGGAACCCTTCCACATCAGAACCAAAATCATAGTGAATATGAAACCTTAACACATTCCCCATGCATTTATAATGGGGTGAAGGCATGAAAGGATTGAGCTGATAAATGTGAATACCATTGTGTGAAAAATCCATAAAGGGACATGTGTAGAACAGGGAATGTGCTTTAATAATCTCATTAAAACCAAAAATCATGTGCTCTTGAATGAGTTCAGTACATTTTGTGTAAGAGTCTCTAAGGGATTGAACCTATTAACACAAGCATGTGTGTTTATCAAATAAACACCTAAACTATTTCTTTGGTTTATAAAGAGACATAACCTTAATAACACATTGTGTAGAATGTGGAGATGTAGATAAATATTTCATAATGCAAACTATGAAAATTTTGTGGAGAGAAAAAGTGTGGACAAAGTTATGTGAAGATGGATTTCATTATGTGAGATGTGGAGGTGCAAAGGAAAGTTATGCAAAGGTGGCTTTCATTGTCCTGGATATGGATTTGTGAATGCAGAAATAATGGTAGATTGTGGAAATGTGTACATTTAGAATTTGGAGATAGGGATAAAGCTTTCATTATGTGCACTACTACAAATTTCCAAAGTGTGGAAGTGTAGACAACACTATGCAAAGGTATGGATGAAATATATGCAAATGTGACATTCAATGTGTAGGATATAAGGGTGTAGATGCACAAACAATGATATACTGTGAAAATGCAAGAATTCTCAAATAAAAAGAAAATGGTAGATTGTCAAAACGCGAGCATTCAGAACACAAAGATGTTGATAAATCTTCCATTCTGCACACTACAGAAATTGTATAGAGTGTGGAAGTATGGATGAATATTTTTGAATATGGGTTTCATTATGCAATATATGAAGGTGCAAAGGAAATCTATGCAAAAGTGTCTTTCATTGTGCGGGATATAGAGGTGTCGATGTCAAAATAATGGGAGATTGTGAAAATGCAGGAATTATTGAATAACGACAAAATGTGGGACCTGCATAAAGAGGCATAGCCTTAATCTATTAGATAGTGGTAGAGGCAGGGACTATGTTGTGTTACAACTATTACCCATGTTTAAGAAGGCATGAAACTCATTCCAATGGAGATGGAGAATATATTTTTGCAACGAGTTAAGATACTATAAAGATGATATGAATATAGAAAATTTTATAAAATTTGATAAAGATGAAGTAAATTTTTTTAAGAAAAATATGCTACGTTATTAAAACAGAAAATTTAATTAGATATTTATACAGAAAAAAATTATAGTTTTGTTGAAGAAATAAGAGTTTAAGAGAAATGAATTCTTGTTTAAATTTTATTTTTATTGTTTAGATTTTACTTAATAAATAAAAAAGGCTGAATATGTAAAAAAAATAGTGACGCGTGTCTAAAGTTTATTATTCTCTTCCTCCAAAAGAGTAAGAAACATTTTGGGTGCTTCAATATTTTTTCTAGGTGACTTTTGCAATTGTAGTGGCACTAGATATATGTGCTTCCACCAATGAAAATGATGATGATCCTATTACACACACATGTGGCCGTTCTAGCTAGAGGAGGTGAACGTGATGGTGGTGGGGATCAATATATTTGGAATATATGAAACTTGATTGATGGTTAAATCTATTGATCATATATTTTTTCATGACAGACACTTGTTGTTGGGGTATTTCATTAATTGGATGATTAGTTGCAAGGGTGTTGCAAAATAGCCTACTTGAACATATAATACCAACGTAGTTAGAATTTTATTATGTACATTTACTTTTTTCATTGTTATTTATAAGGTAGTTCTCTTTAATAATAACTCTATTGAAGAAAATATAAACATATCATAGTGGGAGAAGTTCAAAGGATAGTAAAGAAGTTGAGAACTAATGCAAAATACAAAAGATACAAAAGACCATAACATATCTGAAAAGGATTAGTTTCCCTTCAACTTGATACCTTTATTATGAATGCAATTTGAGTACACCTAGAAAGAATGCCAAAACAAGAACTCAAGTAGTCTTCTTGTCCTGAGTTTCTTTCTAGGTGCAATCAAATTGTGTTCATAATATATTATATTATAATATAGTATATTATATTATATTATATATATAAAAGAAATGTTGTTTATAGATGTGAAGGGGATTCCAATTTTAAGAAATTCAATATTTAAATATGAAGTTGTAATTAGTATATGTAAATTGATGTAATATTTGGAAAAAAAATATTTATTATTTTTTTACTTAATTTTGGTGTTTAAGAATTATCATTTCATAATTTTACATAATAAAGTTATGTTTACTGTATTGCATATTAGTGTATCCAACTTCAAGTAAACTAAGTCAATATTGTTCAACTTATTTATGTCAATCCAAGTTTATATTAAATCCATTAATGGCTTAGTTTGGACGGCTATTTTTGTACCAAACCAATGAACTTAAATCTTGAATTATCTAATTCAGTAACAGACTAGTACAACTCAAGTGAGTAAGCACCTACTTGGGTGAATCTTTCCTTGGCCCCGACTACCATGACCTATACATGATTAATTCAACCTTTTTTAAATTACCTAAGACATAATTTCATGAATTTTAAACCCTATAATAAACTAAAAAGTGAGCCCATGACTAGGTCAACCTTTTTTAAATTGCCTAATATAGAATTTCAAAAATTTTAAACCCTAAAATAAACTACAAAGTGAACCCACACCACCCCTTCCAACACCCTCCATTTGTCTCACACCATTGTCCTTGAGAATTTGAAGCTCTAGAGAAACATTTAAGAGTGAAGACTTATAGTGGGATTGAAGCATATTTGGAAGCTATCTTAGGTCATTTATGGTCAATTTGGCTTCTACGTGAGGGGGATACAACCCATGTTCTAGCACGGAGGACTTTTCGGCCATGTTCTCATCGACACTTTTTATTCTTCCCATTACAAACTACGTTAAGAATTAAATGATAATATATCCCTATTTTTTCCTCCCATTAAATTGCACACTTTAAATATGTCTTTAAAATTTTGTGCTCTCAATCTTCTTAAATGCTACTAGTTTGAATTTTTGAGTATGTACTATGACTTTACATTTTAAGGAAATCTTTGTAATGTTGCATATTTTCATATTTACTTCCATTTAAATTTTATTATTTCCCTAAGAGTCAAAGACCCTACATGGATCAATGCTAAGCTTGTGAATAATGAGATTTGCTACAAATTTTGCAAGAAACACATCAAGGGGAAAGATGAGTAGGGGGGATTATCATGTTGAAACAAAAGTTGGCTAGTTTGAGAAACCAAATTTCCCCATATAAACCACCGTTACAAGATATTGGACACATTAGATTGCAATAACAGAATTAGTTTGAGAAATTCGATGAAGAGAAGTCTAGGGAAATAAATAAATTACGAAATAGGGGGGAAGAGGCAATTTGTTACAATCAGAGTAAAATATAGTATTGAATTACTTGAAGGATCTTCCTTGATCCGTTATCCCAATTTTACGAACGCCTATTGTTATTTTCCCTCCCTCCTAATATACATTGAGCAACACTTTCTTTAGAGCAACACCACAACAATTGGAAAGAGTAAAAGGGCTTTGTTACATAGTGGAAAGTAAAATTATGGCAACAAGGAAGTCTACCCCTCACAACTATAAAGATGGAAGTGTTGCTTCTCCTAGCCTTCCACAACGTACAAGGGTTACACCACAACAATTGGAAGAAAAATGGGAAAAAGGGCTTTGTTACAATTGTGATAGCAAATGTGCTAAAGGTCATAAGTGTGCTGAGAAGAAATTATTTTACATAGAGTATGAAGAGGAGGAATAAAAGGGTCAAGAAACATCAAAAGAAGAGGATACACACCAGGACCCAACCCCAGAGAAAGAAGAAATGAATCAGACCATATCTTGTAAATCATTGGCAAGAATTACCACTCCTCAAACTACCAAGATAAAAGGACGTATCAAGAATAAAAATTTTCAAGTGAAAGATGACAACAAGAAAGAAGAAATGAATCCAGCCATATCTTGTAATCCATTGGCTAGAATTACCACTCCTCAAACTATCATGTTAGAAGGACATATCAAGAAGAAAAATGTTCAAGAAGTGAAAGATCACATCGAGCATGAAGAAATGAATCTCACCATATTTTGTTAACATTTGGAAGAAATTACCACTCCCCAATGTCTCAAGATAGAAGGACATATCAAGAAGAAGAAGGTTCAAACAGTGAAATATCAGGAAGAAAAATATCAAGAAACATCAAGAGAAAAGGATACTCACCAGGAACCAATCCCAAAGAAAGAAGAAATGATTCTGACCATATCTTGTAATGCAATCATCAGAATTACCACTCTTCAAACTCTAAAGATAGAAAGACATATGAAGAAGAAGAAGGTAATAGTGTTGATTGATTCGGGTAGTACCCATAATTTTATTAATTGTAATATAGCCAAGGACTTGAATTGCTTCCTAGATCTAGCACCTGAGTGTTAAGTGACGGTTGTAAATGGAGGAACCATAAATTGCTTTGGAAAGTGCCATAATATCAATCTATCCAATGTTTTCCGTTCCAATGCGTGGTGCTGATGTTGTACTAGGAGTCCAATGGTTACAATCCTTCTGTACAATAGATTTTTATTTTCAAGAACTTTTTATGAAATTTTCTTTAGAAGGAAAGGAAGTTGAATTAAGGGGTATCATAGGGAAACTAGGAAAGATAATCAACTCTGACAGAATGACAAAGATTATAATGAAATAACAACGAGGCGTAATTGCACAATTATGTTCGTTAACTGTTCGCACATCGAAATTATGTATTTCTCCATATATCTAAGAAGTCTTAGACAATCATTCCAAGGTATTTGATATTCCCAAAGGTCTCACACATATTTTTGATCATGATCATGCTATTCATTTTATTCCAGGATGTGCCCCTCCAAACATCAAGCCTTATAGATATCCATATGCCCAAAGGAGTGAAATTGAACATATGGTTGTAGAAATGGTAGAGGTTAGTATAATTATCCAACCAATTTTGATAAACAATGTAAGGGATGAATGGGAGAAGGATGAAGAAGTGTGGCCACTCATTCAAAATTTGCGAAAGATCCCAATTTAAACAATATCGCCAGAACTTGAAGAGGAAGGAAAAATCATATTGTTACCCGAGCAGTCATAGAAACAAGAACCCATCAGCTACAAAATTGATCAATTTCAGAGTATCTCATCAGGTGGAAGAACTTACCTACTAAAGATTCCACATGGGAGGACAAGAATTTTATACATAAGCATCAAGAACTACTCAGGCGTTGATGACAACACATTTTTAAAGAGAGGGGCATGTTAGGACCCTATACTACTAGTGTAACCCCTTATTGTTATTAATACAATGCCCTTATTATATTATTGTACCCATGTAGTCCCCATATTGTTACTATTGTGCCCAATAGAAGCCCAATATTATTATTATTGTGCCCTTACATTAATATTGTTATGTCAACTCTGATTATATTATGACCCCTTAGACCCCTATATATAGAAAGAGGTCTTGTCATTTGTATCATCCAAGAATTGTCCATTTGTGTAATATAAAGGAGGTGGCCCCCTCGAAGAGAATGAATTCTAAGGTGTTCAACTATCTTTTCTATCTTTTTGTGAGCTGGTTTCATAACAATATGGTGGCGTGATGTAGATATCCCCTCCACTATATCTTGATCTCCTTATTACCAATTTATGTGGCATTATGGTATTGCTACAAAAAGAAATTAAAAGGCCATAATATGGATAACTTGAGGGCATATATTTAAAAAAAAAGATTCTTCAAGAATTTTAAAGTTTCATGGACCAAAACAGGTTATATCATCATGTAAAATGGATGTACTCATGGAGAGAACCATAAAATCATAAATTTCGTTCCACTTGATAACTAGGAACCATGTTTTTTTTACATCTATTGATGCACCTAATAATGTGAAATGAAAACCCATTATTTAAATTTTTATATTATATTCTCATGTTAATAAGGAGATGAAAATTTTGTTTACTTCATCACAACAATGAATCTAACTATTTTTTTACTGTTATTTTTTTAATTAATTCTTTTTATTTAAAAAAAAAAATCATGATTACATTATTTTTGCAGCTATCCAACTGACAGCTTTACAAGTATTCATTTCAACTACCATGAATTTAACAAACCGACACATTTATAGATATCCATGTTCACAAAACATTTATAGATAGCCATTTTCACAAAACTCTCAAAACTCAAAAATACCACTAAGACCAAGTACATCATAGAAGATAAATCCCTCATGAATAGTTTGACCTAAAGCTAAATGAATAGAAAGACTAAGAAACTTACCAAAATAATAGATCATTCAAATTATTATGAAAGAGATAGTACCAAGAGGTCTGGCACTCAATCATAGAGGATCTGTGGGTTGAGAACTATCATATTCACAATGAATATTCCCCTCTTCATGGAAACATCATGCATCAATTTTTTCCAAAAAAAAGAATTTTTTTTAGCATTCTCTTAATGCCTTCGAAGGTGGAAATGAAATTTTACCACTCCAGGGAAAATTTTACAGGCCAATATTCGCCCATGGGCTAATTTTCTATACTTTCTACAAAAAAAAAAAGATTCGCTAATTTCCATTTTTTTGTAAAAATGATTCGCCCAAATTTTATAGAATGAAACTATTTTACCGTAAATGTTGCCAAAGAATTATATATAGACTATATAAAAATATTATAAATTTGAATATTTTACAAAAATATCTCCAAACATTTTATAGATTTCATATTATGGATTGGTGGGATTCGCCAAGGTTTCTAAACTTTAAGATAAATTTCCATCCTTAAAATTTTCCCTGTACCACTCTACCTATTTATCCTTTAGAAAAAACCCCAACATGTTTTTCATTTTCTAATGCAAGGCCACAAAATTCGGTATTTCTTCTTCATTCCCCTATGTGGCTGGGGACTGGAACCGATGTAGACATATCCTCTGAGATTTATGAATTAGAGTGGGATAGTCCCTCCACCACACCTTAAGTTACCATTCTTTTATTTCCTTCTTGTTTTCGGTGACACTATATTGAAAATTGAGGTATCCAAATCTCGAGCAAGCAATATCACTCTTCATTGTACATATGGACTATTACCCCCACCCCCACTTCTATAATGTATACACTTCCTAGGAAATATGGAAACAACAACAAAGAACACCTGAAGTAGTTGTTGAATTTACCCCTACCTACAATGAAAAAGAAGATGAGACCATAAGCAACCTCAATATAGCTAGAGCACCAACCCATGGTATCATCACCAATGATCATGACACATACCTCACATTGAGAGAATTCCCCTGGAGACTACACCACAGATGCTGAAACTGAAATAATGCTCCCCACCCTAGTACCATTAAGTAAGAGTAAGAACACATGAAACCCAACAAACTTGAGTTACAATGATGCTTCAGATACTAGAAGAGCCAGTATCTGTCTATCACATAGGCCTTGACCTTCAAATTAATAGGATAAAATACAAGGAAATTTAAGACAAAATTAGGCATTCGAATTATATGGAAAACACCACCCATAAGATTCTAACTAGCTATAAAACCTTACAAAACTAGACACAACAATAATACCAAGAACAGGCCCATATCAAATGTAAAAAATTGAAATACACAAACTCGATCTCTACATTAAAGAAAATATAGTTAAACAAGAAAATAGACTAGGTAACCTGTAATATAATGGAGGGGGTCAAAGGATTATCTCACTCCAGAGTGTGCACTAAGACCACCAATGCAAGGTCAAAGACCCTGAGGCCGAACTGTACCCTCTCTAGAGACCTACTCCATGAGAAATCCATGAGCCCAGGATTTACCATCTTAACAACATACACAAACTAGAGAAGGAGGAACCATTCACCATAAACAAAGAGAGACAACAACAATAGGGAAGTCGAGGATTGAACCTGGCCTCCTTTGATAAACCCTCTACCAAATTCCTTGAAGTCTGTTGCATGGGTGGCTTTAAAACACTTGGGATGCTTCTAGAGACCTGCATGAACATGCTTATTAGGGGATGTCCATGCCAACTCAACATAAATGACCATTGTGTCCAAGGGTAGAGAGCAAAGCCCCCAAGGAAATCTCGTAAATACCATTAACACCCCCATCAGGGATTTTCACTAGTAAAATATTAGAATCTAAATACAAAACCATATAACAGACCCTATATGCTACACACTGCATAGGCCTCATGATTGAGGACATAGCAAAATAGGATTGGATGAAAAACACTCTAGAGTATGCCAAGTGAATCATGTAATAAATCTACAACCCTCACAACTATTGAACCATATGATAAGAAACACTAAGGGAAAGTACCTTGTTAGGGCTTTGAACATCAGATCTACAACACACTTCCTTATAATCCAAATTCTCGTTTCCCAAGAAAAAGATTTGAAAAAAAAATCTCAAGCGATGAACTAAATTAGATATCATGAATTTTGCAAATAATGTGGAATATACACAAAAATCAAATATTTCGATCACCTTTTTTGGAAAAAAGTAACAACGCTTGTAAAAATTAGCAATCTCATTATTAAGGTATTGTAGTTACTGTATGGGGTAAAACTGGCTATCAATTACATCTGTAAGGCTATTTATCAAGAAAAGGAGTAGAAAAGGACAACCTACAAGGATAAAGTAGCCAATTATATACATATCTAGGAGAATACTGATAATATATGGAACAATCAACTCCATCACCATATATATGAAATTGGGCTTTTCCTAAACCCATGGTATCATTACATAGCTCAATTAGGAGAACATCAAACTAAGGAGGTCAAAGGTGGATTATATGAGTTCTTGGAATGCATGGTCCCTAATGATATGAAGTAACTAGCAGTGCATTAATAGATCACTCGATTCATGTGTAACTTTGGAAAAAGCCAAGCAATGATTGCAAGATATGTTGATCAATAAAATAATCAATCATAATATGGTTTTTTAATGATAAAATTTTCAAACCTTGAATACTTATTTTTTAGCCAATGTGAAAATCTATTTTTTTGAAATAACTTTATCTTCGTAGCACATTGGTGGGATTTGTTAGATAGCCAATGTTTTTAATTACAAAAATCTACAATTTGAGTCATGGGGAAGAATTTTTGTGCTTCTAGGTGTGATTGAAAATGTTATATCTTTGGCAGAATGGGCACAAATGAGAGAAACCAAGTCGAAAAAAGTTATTGAAATGATCTCACCTCCATGCAATGCCACCTTCAACTAAACTGTGTGTTTAGTTTTATAGGTGGCCTAATACAAATATCATTGTATTAGATGATATTGATCCAAACTTGAATTTGGAGGGGGACTCTCACTGAATAGAGTTTGATCCTAATTTTAATATTGATGACTTCAAATCAATGTAATTGGTTAGGATCTAGATCCACTAGTAAGACTCGGTGTATGTTACAACCTAGCACTAGGCATGGCACATGCCAAGACTACATGTGCCACTTGGCTAGCCCATTCTTTTGCAACCTATACTATTGTAGTTATAGATGTTCCTATGGATTCTAAGGAGTTTCAAAACTCTATGGAAGACGATGATTTTGTAGTTCATATTAGGGATCCCATGTATATTGTAGTGATGATAATCTTGGTGATAGATCATGTTGATCAATTATGTGTACTATGTAATATGGAGTAGAATAGTAGCTTGTAACATGTTTCCTAGATTTTAAAGGTTATTTAGAGCTCTATTAAATATGCTCTTTCTTGATGATATGTATTTCACTTGGTTCTATTTTGATCTATTCCCTCTCACATGGTATATACATGAGTGGAATTTGCATATTTTGTATCTAACAATTTAGAATCTTTTAAAATAAAATAATTTTTTAGTAAATGATAAATCTTTTCTATATTATTTGTATTTCATCAACTCATTCAAATTAGATTAATCTCATAAAAAGAATAATAGCTCAAGTGGAAGGAGGGTTTGATTCCTGCTCCACCCAAGTTTTTCTTCTTTAGAAACATGTTCTATTATTATTATTTTGTAGAGAAGTTTTCACTGTAAACATTATTATATATTAAACAAAAAAATAAAAATAAAATACCAAATTTTATATATTTCTTTATGATGTATTTCGTATACATATTTTTCTTTATAATTTAATATAAATAATATATTAAACATTTGTTAAAAAAAATCATTAGGTTTGTTAAACAATTTATTTTAACAATTGTGTGAATTAAAGTTTGCCAAATAATTATATTTAGTGTAATAATTACAACCAGTCTTATATGAAATAATATATTATTATAACAAGTAGTTGCTCCTTGTATGAGCCTCTTATGTAAAAATTAATTGATAGTTACATTAGATTAATTTAAATGGTTATATAACTAAAAATATCCAAAGCCATCTACATATAAGGTATGCTATATAGTTACTTTAGATTAATTTCAATGGTTATAGAACTAAAAATCTCCAAAACCATTTAGATATGAAGTATGCTACATAGCAATTATAAACCTCAATTTAACGTAGTCTTGGATTTATAACTTTCTTTATAATTAAATTGTTATACATTAATTGTACAAAATATATTACAAGGTAATAATAAACCATAGTTTAAGGTATCTAAATATAAAGTATAAGACATAGTACTCATAAACCCCAATTTAAGTTAGACTTGATATTTATAACTTTTCTTATCATTAAATTATTATATATTAATTGTACATCATATATTACATGATAGTCATAAACCCTCATATAAGGTAGACTTGGAATTTTTGACGTTATTAATTCATGTTGAATAAAATAAGAATATGAAGTTTTTGAGTTATGACCAAGACATAGATGAATTTAAATTGTTATAGACTAAATATCTTCAAAACCATGTAAAAGTGAATGTTATAAAGACTTTAAGTTGAATAATGTCAAGTTTTGACTAGCTAAATTACTATAGGGGTGAGATTGATGACCTTAAAGCATCATGATAAAGCATCATGATACTTTCTTAAACTCTTCAAATAACAAATCATTTAATTGAGTAGAGAGGTATAGATTTGTATGTCCATATAATTAATTTTATGCATATAACACCACAATTAAACAACTTATGGAATATGTAAATAAATACAAAAAAAATTAGTAATATTTAACAGATAACAGTGATTACATGATCCTTAGTGGTGCACTTCTGGCTTAACTGTTTATATTAAATAAAACAAAGTTCACGATGTATACGCTTTCTTGCAATTAATTTTTGCATGGCTCCCAACAGTTGTAGCCATCCATGATCGGACATCAGTTAAATGTTTCCTGTACTTTGGTACATGCGGCATACCCATGGTTGATTCTACTGCATGTATCCATTAGAGGGTTGGGTTCACCTATGAAAGTTGGCCTGATTTACTCTCGTTAATCTTTGATGGGAAATCCGACAATGGTGAGGGTTTAGGGTTTAACCATCTAACCAACTCCCCACGTCTGATCGGTTGTGGAGTCATTTCCTATAGGCGGCTTTTGGTTTTTCATTTTTCTGCAATGAGGTTGGCCTTTGGTGGCTTTAGATCAGCTCATGACCATTTCAGCTATGTGCAATGGATACTTTGGTTAGCCCCGCACTGGAAGGTATCCTAAACTACTCGACCCTATGATGTTTCAATTTTCTACGATGTCTAAGTTTGGGATTCGCTTTAGTCTCTCATCTAGTGTAGTGTCCAACATTGCATCCACCATCTAGGGATGGCCCGATGGCTATTCAGTTCTGTGGAAGGTAGTCGAGTCTAAAGTCAATTACCAGAAGGTAAGCACATAGTTTTCTTATTGTTCATATCTTCCATAGATTTCTTCTAACAGTTCCTTGCGAGTATCTGTTTTTAAATTCGGCTAACTAAATCTATTGGAATCCTCTAGTCTCAGGTATGGTCGCTGCCCTCTTGACATCTTTCAATTTGTTCACTAGCAGGTTTACCTTCCTAATGGATTATGTGGTCACTGGTACATGATTGCAGGTATCCCACTGTAGCTGACAAGTTATTCACGTGATTAAGACAATGTCTTTTGTGCTTTTAAGAGATTATGATTCTTCGTGGTTGTTTATAGGTTGAAAAAATCCCCCCTGGTTAGTAAATGTTTAATAATTATATGGTAATTTGCATTGTGGAAGAAATGTTTTCCAAGCAGAGGATTTACGCTGAAACCTGGTGAGCTAGACCTTTATTTGGATGTCTATGTACATTGGTTATGTTTTGTGCATGACATTAACATGGGTTTTAAACTGTTGTTACGAGTTTCGACTGCGGGTTTACCTGGGTATTTTTCTCTTAAAGAAGTAAAAATGATGAACAGTGGACATCTATTTGAAAATGATTCAAGAGTTGGGTTATTTCATGATTGTGACATTTTCAGTCTGAGGAGCCAATTTTGTCGCTACGTCTTAATTTAAGTTTCTTAAAATTATAGTCTATATATGTTCGATCCTTTGCATTTAAAAGAATGAATTTTTTGTTTCCCTATACTGGTATATTTCAATTACTATCTCATTCGTGTAGTCTATAATGATGGGTATGTCCTTTTCTATTTCTCATTTTTTTAAAGAGTAACAGTTTGAATGAACAATTAATTATTTCTTAAGTATTTAACTTATTTCTCCTTCTTGCTATTATCTGTTCAAGATTCCGAACCTGTTGTTATACATGTTATCTTTACAGTTTCATGGATATGCCTGTATCTGTTTGTTACAATGAAATAGCTCTATCATTCATTGCTTATGAAATTTACTATCTACTCTTTGGAATTTAAGTAACTCAATTTTATTTTCTGTTCCAAATGCACTTTCATGAAACTTTTCTCCTTAATTTATTTTGTCAGTGAAATAAGTAATTTTTCATATTCAATCATTAATTCCTAAATATATATATGAGTTACTTATCTGTTTAATATTTGCAAGCATGTAAATCCGATCCTCTCTAGAAAGTCTTTCCCCCCAGTCGCAAGCCTGGAAATCATGTCTAGACTCTCCCCTAACACTTTCTTCTCTTCATAGTTTAGATAAGTCCAACTACAGTTGGGTACCTTGGGCCTCAAGACTCACTATCCAGCCTCAAGTATTGTACCTTGCAAACTTTCTTTGAGTATTCTCCCAGTGGTTTATTTCACCCAGCTCCAAGATATCCTCTCTAGACTCTTCCCCCATCTATATCTCCCCTCCCAGGGGTAGATGGGTAACTATCTCTTTGTAACTATTTCTTTTAACTATTGCAAATAGTTTTTATTTTTCTTAAAATGCCTGAACTCCTAATTATCCATTAATTAGGTAACCAAATATATCCTAGCCTTCCAACCTTAGTAATTTATCATTTTAACAACATAAAGTAAGAAAATTAATGCAATAAAAAAAAAAAAAAAAAAACTTACTAACCACAGTAATTTTTTATGCAGCTTGTGGTGTCACATCTTCTAGCCCCAGATGATGAACACCATCCCTAGTGTTCATTTTGAATGAAGAAAATAACATCGGATTGGCTTTCTTCATCAATTCCTCCTCCTCCCAAGCAACCTCATCTGGGCCAAAGTGCTTCCACTACACTTTAAACTGGGTGATGGCTCACTTCCACAAGGTGGTTTCTCTCCGATTCAGAATATGAAGAGATTCTGCCATAAACTCTCCTTCTGGTTTGACCTACACATATACAATTCACAGTCACAAATTCCTCAAAACAATTTATCCAAAAGTTATGTATTCTACTTAACTGATTACTTGAATAAATTCCTAGCTAATTATATGTTGAGGGTTGTACACATATCGTTTTAGCAACGAAACATGGAAAACATTGTGGACCCAAAGATGGGTTGGTAACGCAAGATTATAGGCTACTAGTCTAATTTGTTCCAAGACATGAAAGGGTCCACAGTACCAGGGTGCTAACTTGGCACAACCCCTCCAATGTAATGACATTTTTCGATGCTTTACTCTTGGATATACATAATCCCCTAGCTGAGATTGTGTGTATGTTCACTTTTTATCTGCATACATCTTCTACCTATCTTGGGCAACCCTTAGATTTTGTGAAACCTTCTTAACCGTCTCCTCCATTTTTGCTGGCATGTCAGGACCAAAGGCTAGCTTATCAACTAGACTATTCCAATCTATGGTAACCTTGCACCTACTTGCATACAACACCTCAAAGGGGCTCATGCCCAGTGATTCACAATGCCCATTATTATAAGTAAATTCCACTAGGTGGAGATATTCTTCCCACTTATGTGTCTCTTGCATCACAAACATACATAATGTGTCCTTCGGAAGTTTATTTACTTGTTCGATTTGTTCATCTGTTTGAGGATGGTAAGTTGTAAGAAATTGGACCTGGGTGCCCAATCCTAAAAACATGGTTTTCAAAAATGTGGATGTAAATTTTACATCCCTATCATAAATTACCACACTGGGTATTCCGTGCAGACGAAATATTTTCCTCATAGATATGTCTGCAATTTCCACAGTTTTATAAGTGGATTTTACAGCTATAAAGTGAGCATTTTTTCTCAATTTGTGCACCACCACCATAATTGCATCATGCTACTTCTTGGTGTGAGGTAAGCCAGTGATGAAGTCTAGAGATATGGTCTCCCATTTCCACTCTAGGATGGGCAATGATTGTAACAAACCAATGGGATGTTGATGTTCCACCTTCACCAATTAACATTCAAAACATTTTGACAAGTACCCAATGTAATCTTTCCTTAACCCAGGCCAAAAATAACCTTTTGATGGCTGAAAACAACTTTTGGTACCCTGGGTGGCCAGCACATGGTTACCTGTGGAACTCATCCAATACCAATTGTTTAACAAAATTTTTGTTAGGAACATATAGTATGTTTTTGAAGGCTAGGGTCTTATCTAAATTTATTTAGAAATCTAATATTTCCCTTTTCAATTGAGCTTCCTTTGTCTGTTGCCAAAGAGAAGTGTACTCTAGATTCTTGAGGGAGGCTTCCTTTATGATTTCAGGGATGCTTGAGTATACCTGACTATTTTAGACCCCATAAATACAATGTAATTTCTTGCTCAATGTGTCGGCCACTTGATTTTCCTTCCCTTTAAAATGTTCCATTTCGAAATCGAACTCACTGAAAAATGTCATCCATCTGGCGTATCGAGCATTCAAGCTAGATTGGTTAAAGAAATTTGTAAGGTCACTATGATATGTTAATAGAAAAAATTTCTTCCCCAATAGGTACTGTCACCACATTTTAAGTGCATGAACTACTGCTATTAATTCAAGGTCGTAAGCAGAATATCGTTGCTAATACTCCTTCAATTTTTGTGATTCGTAAGCAATGACCTTTCCCTCTTATGTTAGAACTCCACCAACACATCCTTTACTAGCATTTGTAAAACCACGAAAGAGTTTTCCAGATCTGCTACCTTTAACACAGGTACAGTGGTAAGTAGGTGTTTTAGTCTTTCAAAGCTTTGTTGACATTGAATTATCCATCGGAAAGTGTGTCCCTTTTTCTGAAATGAGATCACTGGGAAAGAAATTTTTGAAAATATTTTGACGAATCGACGTAGCGCCCGACCAAATCGAGGAATGACCTGATATTAGCAGCAGTCTTTGGAATGGTCTATTCCATAATGGTTTTGATCTTTTCCAGGTCCACCACTATTCCTCTACTGATATAACATGACCCATGTACTGAATCTGACTTTTGACAAAGTCGCACTTGCTATACTTAGCATATAACTAATTTTCTCGCAGAGTTTGCAACACTATCGTTAGATGCTTTTCATGCTCCTCCTAATTCTCGGAGTATACTAAAATGTTATTAATAGGAATTAGTACAAATTTATCAAGATAAGTCTACAAAATACTATGCATCAAACTCATAAAAGTAGTTGGGTGTTTGTGAGGCCAAACAACAACCGCACACACCCATAATAATCATAACAAGTTCAAAATGCAGTTTTGCAAATGTCTTCCTCCTTTATCGTTATTTGCTAGTAGCCAGACCTTAAATCGATTTTTGGGAATACTTTGTCTCCTTGCACCTGATCAAATGGACCATCAACATGTGGCAAGGGATATTTATGTTTAATGGTTAGTTTATTTAACTCATGATAATTGATGCATAATCTCAAGGTTTAGTCTTTCTTTCATACAAATAGTACATGGGCTCCCCAAGGGGACACACTGGGGCGAATATACTTTTTATCCATAATTTCATGGACTTGAATTTTGAGTTCTATTAACTCAGGTATGTTGATGCGATAAGGGGCCCTAGATATAGGGGCTGCACCCAGAACTAGTTCGATAATGAAATCAATATCATGCTTGGGTGGTAATCTATGAATGGATTCATGAAATACATTATAAAATTAATGAATAACATGAATATTATCCAAGGAGATCATTTTATATTTGGAGTTCATAAATCCCACCTAGACAACATATATCTGACAACCTTTCCTAATACATTTTCCTAGCTAACTAGCAATAATAGTACGCAACTTGGTATTTGTCTTGATTCCTTTCCAACCAATCCAACCCTATTAAAGTGTCATACGAACTGAAAGGAAGTATATTAAGGTCAATGTAAATGGGTTGTCTTGAAATTGTTATAGGATAATGTTATGTTTTTGTAATTAACCTTCTCTTTACCCCGATGGCTAGTTTCACTAACCATGGTTTTGGAAACTTACTACTTTGCAGTTGACAACTTTATAGAACCTTAGAATAACATAGCTTAGGCTAGCACGGGGATCAAACAAAACGGAGACAGGTTGCTTAGCAATCATACCTTCATATTCAATCATGGTGTGCTGGTATTCTACTTGATGGTCATCTAGAGAAGCAATAATTATGGGCATGCTCCTCGCCACTTCTCCAACCATGGAAGCTTCTTGCATATTTGATAGTTGTTTTGTGCTTGCTTTATGTAGACAATTTTTGTAATAGTGGGATTATCAACATTCCCAACATTGCAAAGGTGGTTTGGACTACTCGTCATTAACAGATTTATTAACAACTTTTAACTGTTTACTTTCAGAATATGTAGCTTTGGGTTGGTTCCTTGCTGGAAATTTACTGAGAGGTTTTTGTTGTATATTTCTTCGATTAGTAAATTTTGTTTGTTTGTTTCGGATCAAGTTCCTTCCCTTCCTGTTCAATCCTCCTTTAGATCCCTCATTTTTCTATTTCATTTGCTGGTAGCAGATGTGATCTTTTTGGCTCGCATCATCCATGGTTCTTGGGTGATCAAAATCAAGCTTCTCCTTCATAAAATTCGGTAGGCTAGTAATGAAACACTAAATTTTGGCCTTTTCTTCTTGCATATGAGACACATAACGCAATAAGGAGGTGAATCACTTCACATATTCATCCATGGTTAAGGTTCCCAATATTTACTCATGAAATTCCTTTCATTTCTTATCATAGTAATGTTCAGTTAGATACTTATCCTTGAAATGATTTTGAAATTCTTTCCATGTAACCTGTTCTTGGTTGATTTTTCTCACCGTTTTGATTTCTCGCTCCCAAAGGGTAGCCTTACCTCTTAACTGATAAACTACCAAATGTGCTTTCAATTTATCAGTGTAATCATAAATCTGAAAGTATTTTCTCATGTCAATCAACCAAGCTTCTGTTGCCCCTTCAAAGAGCGATGGTTTAAACTTTTTGAATTCTCCTTGTAACTCAAAATTTCTATCTTTTTGTCTTTCATTAGTCTAAGACATTGTATGAAATGCTCTTCTTCATCTTCCCCATGTTTCTCAGTTGACTCATCATTCTCTTCTCCATGCTGAGTCATTGGGTTTTTCTATTGATCTTCAACAATCAGGTCTGAATCTCATTGGTTCTGTTGATTGGATAGACTTCTAAGAATTCTCGCATGTTCTAGTCATAGTTGTTCATTAACTATTTTATTTTTGTCATCTGTTATGAAACCAGCTCAAGAAAGGATAGAAAAGATAGATCAATGCCTTAGAATTCAGCCTCTTCGAGGTGGCAACCTCCTTTACATTACATAAATGAAAAATTCTTGGATGATTCAAATGACAAAACCTCCTTT
>APFE031613494.1:42547-74370 GCA_000404065.3 Pinus taeda
ACGAACAGAAAGAAAACAACCTGGAAGAGTGACAAAGAGACACAGGAGGCGAAGGACAGGAGAAAATCTAAAGGAAACCGTAGATCAAGGCAGAAGAGGAAGAATCAAAAGGCATCAGGGGGAACGATGCAAGCACAACAGAAGAACAAAGGGGGGGGGGAAGAAACACTAAGAAGACAGGGCGGGGATCCAACACCTACTTACCTTCCAGCCATCATCTATGTTGAGATTGTTAGGCCTTTTTTCAATTTCTATAGCTTCCCTTAACTTACGATGATGGAACTGAGCCACCTTGGCAATAACCTTGGCCCCCTCTATACAGACATGATGCTAGGCCAGATATGATTCTTCAACTTGTCCTGACGATGAACCACACTAATTGGTTCGAAACGTGTCGACAAAGGTCTTTTTCATGTGATTTACGCAGAAGCTCTTCTTATAAATATCTACATATTATTTTTCTCTAACCTAATAAATTATTTTATATAAACATAGTAAATTTTTATTAATATTTGGTTTATTAATAACTTTACATTAAATTTATTTTATTATATTATTTTAAATAAAAAATTCTCTTAAAAATTCTAAATATATATAAAAACTTAGAAAAATAATAAATTAAAAAAAAAACTAAATCATTTATCCAAATAAATTAATTTAAGTGAATAGTATAACAAAAAAAGATATGGTTATGGATGATATAATTGGCATCTAAATGGGAAAAATGGGTCTGGCTAGGGTTTGGCAGCGCGGGTATCGGAAGGAACCCCGCACAGGACGCGGTTAAGGACAGAGCATCGATCCAGGTATCAGGTACAGAACTCTGCGGTTTTCTTTCTGCCAAAAAACTGGATAGCTGGAGGTTTGATGAACTGGGTCACGGCTCTCTGTTAGGTTATTTTCTTTATTATCTTTCATTTTTCGGCGGTAGATATTCTCAGTTATTTTTTCTTTGCTTTTGGAGTGCGGGTTCGGTGTCGTGGAATAGGGAGCCGTTTTGGGTCAACCCTGTTGTCATCGCTGTCATCATTTCCCTGTATTTTTACCCTAACCATGGTTAATCATGAAGAACTGGTGGATTCAGACCCGTCCCTGGAAGATATCTTATCTATGTGGGGTAAAGACCCTTCTGCAAAAAACGTGGGACAGTTCTTTAGGGTAAAAAAATTATCTGAACCAGAATACCTCCCTTCGGTGGATTTTCATCCATTTTTGCATCATGGCGGGGCAGATGCGGCTGAGGATGTTCCGGCTACAAATCAGGGAGTCTACGGAAGAAAATCGGAGGGAAATGTGGCGGCAGTCTTGCTAACAGATGCTATCTCTTCGGCGCAGAAAGGTAAGTTTGTCGTCAGTTGGTTTCCTCCTTCTATAGGCTTAGGAAACTCTGAATCCCTGGGTCGCGCGTCCAATAACAACAGGTTAAACACCTCTGAGGGATTTCCTCTGCTCACTAGGGTTTCTCTGTCATCTGGTTTTCGAAATTTTGAAAACCCTCTTTCTGGGGAATGTCAGGGGACCCATGGTCCAAAGGAGGGTGTTCTGGGTGCGCACGACGACCCTTTCAGTGGCATTAGTATTTCAGAGAACCTTGGTGGTTCCTCCTCACACCGACAACAAGCGCAGCCAGATGATTCTCATGCAGTGGTGTCGCCTCAACGTGATATAGAATGGCCGGACTTATCTGAGGAGTGTCGTGGTCTTGCAGAAGCCCTAAGGAAGAAGGGAGAGAAAAGGAAGTCTCAAAAACGAATAGGGTCATAGGATTTGGGGGAGAAGCTTGTATTAGGTATGGAAGTTTCAATTGATGAAACCCTTGCGTTTGCAGACTGCACGATTGTGGGTCGGGCAAGAGGAAAGAAGTTCTCTCCTGAGGACCTTCAGCTATGGGGAGAAGAACGTTTCATTAAGGAAAACCCTTTGCGTTTTGAGGCTCAATGCCTTGTAAAAGGCTGGTTTATGTTCAAATTTGCAGAAAAGGAAGCGGCTGACTGGGTCTTGGAGAAAAATTGGTTCATTGGGACCATTCCTATACTGATGAAGCGCTGGACCCCTCTCTTTGACGCTATTGAGGAGAGCACGGAAGTCTTCCCTGTTTGGGTCCGGGCGTCGTGCCTTCCTTTCTTCCTATGGACAGAGGCGGTTTTTAAATCCATTGGAAATAGACTGGGAACTTTTATGGAGGCGGATATGTCGTTCAGGGAAACAAAGATCAGGGCAACGGCGCGCATCTTGGCAAATGTTGATTTGAGTAAGGGCTTGGCGAAATCGATAACTCTTCAATATAAAGACTATATCTACGAACAAGTTCTGGATTACGAACACTTGCCATTCCGCTGCCATATTTGTCATGATTATGGCCACCTTGCCAAGGAGTGCCCACTGCTCAGAAGACAGAGGCGTTTCAGGAAGACAAACGGACAGAGGACATTCAGAAAAACTCGAACTCAGGCTAATCAGTCAATGCGTGGATCGCCGCCCCCGTCCGAGGTCGGCTTGGATTCCGAGACTCCACGAGACGGGGTTCAAATAGTGGAGGTTCAAAACACCGAGGGAGTTCATGCTGTGGATCCTCTTCCAGCTGCTGAAGGGAAGGCCGATGATCGGAGCACATCGCCTGCTCCAACGCCACCACGCGAGGAGGACACGGGTAAGTGTTCAAATCTTCCTAACATTTCACCTCAAAATCATGTTATCTCTGATGTTTCCATGCATGATACTCAATCAGTTCCTAATGTTCATCCTGTAAATCAACCTGTGGAAGAGATACCGCCTGAGCTTGACCCTGATATAGAACCAATGTCTACGGATCCGGGTTTTCTTAACTTAAAATGTAAAAAAAAATGGTCCCCTCTTTCCCCACCGCCTCAAAGTGTTCTCTGTCCCTATAACCTCATATCCATGGGGACAAAACCAGAACAGGATGAGGCTCTGGGTGGTCTTGGACAGACTCCCTCGATTGGTCTGACCAAAGGCAAACGGGGCAGAAAATCAGATCTTTCAAAAGCTAAGTTAAAAGCAAAAATTGATGTGGCGGATGGGAAACAATTCTCTATTCCTGGGGTTCTTAGAGCAGTGCAGACCCCTGACCATGTTAAAAAATGATCTTGTCATCTTGGAATTGCAGGGGCTTAGCCAGCAAGCCCAAGAAACTGGCTTTAAAGGAATGGCTACATTCTTCAAAATCAGACATCCTTTTCCTTCAAGAAACCTTGGGGCAAGGTCAAGAGGTTGAATCGGCTCTGAAATCTTTGTTGCCTAGTTGGTCCTTTTTTGCTATTGATTCCTCAGGCCATTCGGGGGGTCTTGCCATAGGATATAGAGAAGGAAAAATTAAGTGCTTGAACATGTGGGGATCGAAGAATGTAATGGGTATGGAAGTAGTCTGCCCAGAATTTCCTATTCCCTTCCAGATTGTCAACATCTATGGCCCATGTCAAGGGAGGGAAAGTTTCTGGACAGATTTATTGTTAAAATCTCTGATGAATGTCCCCATGATGGTTGTGGGGGGGGACCTCAATTTTTCACTAGGCAGAGCAGAGGCATGGGGTCCCTCAGCCAGGGAGGATCCCCTGTCAGATTTCCTTTTTCAGCTTCTCTCAGACAATAAACTCATCGATCCATCTCCGATAAATTTGAAGCCTACTTGGAGAAACAGACGAGCCGGGGAGGATAGGATTGCAAAAAGGTTGGATCGGTTCCTGATTACTGAGGGCTTTCTTTCAAGGGTGCCTCTTTTTCGGCAATGGATTGATGAGATCAGGAACTCCGATCATTTCCCGATTTTCTTGGATCTCTCTTTCCCCCCCCCAAAGCCTCCCGCACCATTCAAATTCAATTCCTCCTGGCTACTAGAACCATCCTTCAATAACCTCTTTACATCCACTTGGATCCACCCTGACAGACATTCCAATGATAGTAAGAGTTTCTTATTTATGGAAAATTTGAAGAGATTAAAGAAAACAACCATCTCCTGGGCAAAAGAAAGACAGAAAAAGCAAAATGAAGATCTGTTTAAAATCAGGGAGGAATTGAAGTCTCTGGAAAGCATTGATGCAGATGGATACTCCTCCCAGGCCTCAAAAGATAGAATCCTATCTTTGGAGAAAGCCCATAATCAGATACTACTTGCAAAGGAAGAGGAGTGGAGATTGAAGAGCAGGGCTATATGGCTAAAATCAGGAGATGAAAATACAAGCTTTTTCCATAACTATGCTAAAGGGAGAAAATCTGCGAATACTATCTGGAGCTTAAAAGATGAGGAAGGTAGGGTGGTAAACACTTTCACAGATCTTTCGGGTTTGGGTCAGAGGCACTTCCAAAGAATTTTTTCGGATTCGGGAGAGGCTACTATTGTTGAAGTTATGAGAACAGCTCAATGTTTTCCTAGGTTCCTTGAGGAGGACGAAGCAGCAGAGCTATCCAGCCCTGTCACCAAGGAGGAGGTGGAGGCGGCAATGAAAAACATGGGAAAGGACAAAAGTCCGGGTCCGGACGGTTGGACTATTGAACTTTCCTTCACTTCTTTGATCAGATCGGGGCTGAGATCACTGAGGTAGTGGAGGAATGGAGGCTGAAAGGGGAAATTTACAAACCTTTTAACTCAACTTTCATCGCTCTGATTCCTAAAAAAGACGATCCGAAATCTTTTGAAGACTTTCGACCCATCTCCCTTTGTAACTGCATCTATAAAATCATTGCCAAAGTGATAGCAAACAGACTTGTTCCAATTCTGTCCAGGAATATCTCGATGGAACAATTTGGCTTCTTGGACGGTAGGCAAATTCATGAGGCGATCGGAGTAGCCCAAGAGGTCCTCCACAGCATCAAACAGAGGAAGAAGAAAGGGGTGCTCCTGAAAATAGACCTCTCAAAGGCATATGACCGTATTAACTGGCTATATATCAGATTGTTGCTCACTCATTTAGGTTTTTCCTACTCTTTTATCAGCTGGATCATGGGATGTATTTCAAATGTAAGTTTTGCTGTGTTGATAAACGGAGCGGCATCCCCCTTTTTTAAAAGCCAAAGGGGTCTCAGACAAGGTTGCCCCTTATCCCCTCTCCTCTTCCTGCTTGTGGCAGAAGGGCTCAGCAGACTGATTCACAGAGCCAGAAGGTCAAACAAGATAAAAGGTATTGAGGTGGCTATAAATCTCTATATTACCCACCTGCTCTTTGTTGATGATATTCTGATTTTTTCTAATGGATCCCATGAAGAACTAAAGGAATATAAAAATATCATTGATCTGTTTATGAAAGCAACAAGAATGTAGTTAAACTATGGAAAATCTCAAGTGTGTGTTGCAGGATATAACAGGAGAGAATGCAATTCAATGACCAATCTTTTCCCCTTTCATTTACAGCCTTTGGCCTCTCCTTTTAAATATCTGGGTTTCTGGTTAAAACCGGATGCATACAAAAAAGAGGACTGGAACTGGCTCATAGCAAAGATTGAAGCAAGAATATCCCATTGGAGTTTCAGATGGCTATCGAGAGCAGGAAGAATTACCCTTCTAAAATCTGTTTTGTTGGCCATTCCTGTGTATTGGGCTGCTCTTACTTGGATCCCAAAGGGCATTATGGAGAAGATCAGAAGACTCTGCTACAGATTTTTATGGGCCGGCTCAAATGAAAAATCAGTTCTCCCCTGGGTGGCATGGGAGAAGATTGCTAGACCGAAGGATTGGGGTGGCTGGGGTATCAAGAGACTCCCAGAATTCAGCCTGTCATTGGCTGCTAAATCTGGATGGAGGCTTATCACAATGGAAAACCTTTGGACTCGGGTGATTAGAAGAAAATACATTGATCCAACCCCCCTGGAAGACTGGATCAGAAGTCAGGAGAAGAAGTCGAAACAGTCCTCTGTCATTTGGAAGACTACTATTGAAGCTTTCTCAGTAATTGAACAGGGTCTGGCTTGGAAAGTGGGAGATGGGAAAAATTTTAAAATTGGTAGGGACCCATGGGTTGGATGCAATGAATCTTTTGCCCTCTCTCCTGGCCTCCTGAAACATTTGGGTAGCAAAGGTATTTTCACTCTAAACCAAGTGGAGAAAGTGGGGCAGTCAAACATTTGGGGACAGGCATGGAAAAGTGCAGAGGATCTTGGTTTAAACATCAGATGGCACCATGAATGGTCTTCGTTCGTCGATGAACTCCACCGCTCCCATGTTAGAATAAATAACGAACATGACAATCTGATATGGGCTCATGGAAAAACAGGAGTATACTCACCAAAAGAGGGCTACTCTTACCTCATGGAGAAGAAAGGTTGGTCTGCCCCGGAGTGGTGGTCCAAAAATTTATGGAAACTCAAATGTCCTATGAAATCCAGGATCTTTTTATGGTGTATGTTAAGGAGGAAAATCCCAACATGGGACATTCTTCAATCCAGATTCTTTATAGGGCTAGGGAGATGTCCTCTTTGTAAGGAGAATGAGGAAACTATTAACCATCTTTTCACATCTTGCACCGTTTCCTTAAAAATATGGGGAGAGATAACAGATCTGTTAAAATTAAAAGTCCAATGGGGAGCTGCTCCTTTAGAAGATGCTTGGAAAAATTGGTGGAACAATCATCCTGATGGAAACCTCAGAAACCTTCCTCTAATTTTTTTCTGGGGTATATGGCTTGCTAGGAACAACAGCATTTTTCAAGACCAGGTCATATCCATTTCATCAATTGCATCAAACTGTGTTGCTATTTACTCTTCTATACCTCCTCCTGAACCAAAAAGTGCACAAAACCGAAACAATCCTCCAGTCATCAAGGATGGTTCTCCTTGGGTTTTCTTCGACGACGCTTCGCAAGATAATAGAGCTGGTGCTGACATATGTATTCATATAAACCAAGATCAATCTCTCAATGCTTCTGTGGGCCTGGGTCAAGGATCAAATAACTATGCTGAACTACGTCTCCTCGTGTGCTGGGCTTTAAAAAAGAATATTTTGTCTATTCAAATCTTCGGAGACTCCATGAATGTTGTAAAATGGGTTAATGGCAAATCTATGTGTCAAAATCAGATATTGAAGACTATCCTAGATGATATTGCTTCTCTAAAAACTCATTTTAATTTTGTTTCTATCTGCCATATTTACAGGGAACATAATGCAACAGCAGACCAGCTTTCTAAATCTGGCCTACAACAAGTTATGGGGAATTGGTCTATAGAAGAATCTTATCAGGGGCAGATTTCTACATCAATGCTGCCTCCTTTTGCTCCGCCTCTTTGATGTTTCCACTTACAGGTTCAGCTACAGCACATTTTGTTTTTTATGCTCATACAATCTCATGTTTCGTTATCAGAAGGGCAGCGAAAATTTTGTCCTCACTCGGGCTGCTGTAGCTGAATTATATTTTCCTCATATCCTGTTCTTTCCCTCAGTAATATGTTTCCTCTTTTTCCGTGGTTGTTTTCCTTCTCCGAAGGAGGCCAAAAAGGCTTCTAATATGGTTTATGTAGCTGTATATTTGCGGTTCTTGTGAACCGGCTCAGAAGTGTTTTGATATGAAGCGGCAGTTCAGCTCCTCTGACTGCGTTTTATTTTGGTTTTGATTTATGGAGGTCGACTTGGGGTCCCTCTCTTTTCCTGCTTCCCAGTTTCTGTTTTTGGGAAGAGTCAAACAGTTTGTGATTCCACTCTCTGGTGGTTCGTAGTTGAAAACTGAAAAATGTAACTTTTTATACTATTAATAAAAAGTTGTCTTTTTTCTCCGAAAAAAAAAAGATATGGTTATTTATTTTATATTACATTCATTTTTCCAATTATTAATTAAAAAATTAAAAACCATCTCAATTTTTAATTATCATATACATTACTCTGTAAAGTATAAATGGAAAATAATATGATATTATATAAGATATTATATAAATATTAAAAAATATAAATATATATATCAAAAAAACCAAATCTAAGTAATAATTTTACATTTAACTACATAAAGCTTTAGTTCCAATGTTTACTATGATCACACATATCTAAGCTTCTGCAACTACGTGCTTGTAGATTTATCTCACATCACATATATATGATATTAATAGTAAAACAAGTATATCTCTATTAGTATTGTTAAATAGACTAAGCTGCCTATGTCGAAGTATGTCGAGTATGCCAAGATTAAACAAACGTACCAAAATTACAACCCGAAATCTCGCCGGTTATTGTATAACTATGAATAATTATAATTCTAATAAAAAATTATATGAAAAATGGTTAATTGATAATATTTTATAATTGTTATTTAGAATATAATCATTCAAATATTTAATAATGGTTATTTTATAATTATAAACTAGATGTCATTTTTTTTTTCAAATTTATGTTTATAAAAAAAAATTAAGACCATTCTAAAATAAACTTTATAAAAATGGTTTCTAAAATATTCATTTAATATGATAATTTCTTTATAAAGAAAAGTTTAAGACAAAATCTAAAAAAAATCACCAACATATTGCTATATGAACCTGCTTACGGTCACGTATAATAACACTACTGTCCCATCACTCCCATATTATCATTGCCAAGATGTCGCAGGGTTTGTATTGTTTCATATTTTAATTAAAATTAAGTTCTACAACTTATTATGATGAAATATATTGTCATACTTTGTGAATAATAAGTTTGTTGGTCAGTTGATTGAATAAAGACTTATGAGGTTAATTTATTTTAATTAAATTATATAAAAGATCCTTTAAACACTCTGAAATGTCAATCTTTAAAGAGAAATATCTGCCTGCGATTTGAAGGATCGTGTAGACAAAGAAAAACCGCCCATTCCTTCAAAAAGCGATATTGAAAACGAGTGGCACTATTTCCGCGCATGGACATGATTGACTGACTTTGCAAGAAAAATGATTGAACAAGTGCATATGAATGTTTAGAGGACAGGCAATAAATCCAAGACTCATAAAAGTTGGTAACGACATTATCGATTGGCTTATTGGACCACGTCACAATTAAACATCAAGAAAAGTAGACCTACAATCCCTGTTGACTACGCATACTAATCTATTCCCTCTCCTCTCTTGGCCCTCGTCTCTTAAAGTGAGGAGGTGGACCGCCCATAATCTTATAAAATAATATCAATGTAAAATCAGTTTATGACATGCCTCTTATTTTTCTGGTTAAGTCTGTTATTTTTTTTGTTAAGTAATATCGCTGAGTAGAGCACCTCAGTAACAGTTCTTTCAATGGAAATTGATCCTTATTCTAACCTACCATGACAACAAGAAGGATACAAAACACTATCACATCTTATCACAATACTATCACATCTTATCATATTGTGAGTGTACATTTTGTCGGAGCACCATTTCTCCCTACAAAATGAGGACCCGAAGGAAGGGGGCCTGATCTGGACCACCATTAATGTTGCTGGTATGGGGACTGCCAATATGGCCATGGATGATGAACGATAAAACGCCTTCGTCCACCCATAATGCAGATAAGAAAGTATTCATAATTGCTGCACAGTCAAGCTGCTCGACCTTGTACCTTAACCACAACTTCATGTCTGTGAATGAAACACACATCGATATGACATCTCTCACATCAGCATGCATAACATTTTACCAACACAACTTTACATTCCTTTGGATTATTAGTAGAATTTCACATTTAACTTGGCCACTGTCGTTTTGATATCGGGGCATTAAAGTTGACCAAGTCCAAGCCATCGCGTGTAATTTTTTTTATGGCTTTCCAAAATATGTAGGACTCTTATTCTCATATCTCCCGACTAAACTTTGCATTAATAGATGTTATTCTTTCACTCGTCTACATAGGTAAGTATCACATTCACTTATATAAATCTGTTCATTCAATAAAATCAATGTCTATATTGGTAAACATCATATTCACCTATGCAGATAGGTTAACTCAATAAAATGAATGGTAGTCATTTAAGGAACTAGGAATATAAATATAAAATGTATTTTGAGATTTTTCGCTGTGCATTACATTTTTATTAAAATTAGTAACACAGAAATTTAAAGCTTTTATTTATTAATAAAAAATTATTATTACTTTATGGAAATGAGTCATAACACAATTTAATATTTTTTTTAATTGATTAATAAAAATATGTAATAGTAATATGAGTATGGAAAAATTGGAGTTCTAAAATATTTTTTTCAAAAAATGACCCTACAAAAAATTATTTATTCACACTTATATTAAACTTCATTAAAAATAAATTAAAAATTGAATGTTACAAATTTAAAATATTACAACATAATATAAATTATTATAACTTAAAAATATATTTTAACATATTTATTATTTTATTATCTTTTTATAATAATATTTAAAAATAATTTATATTATTTTGTTTTGTTTTAAAACCATATTTTTTTTATTTTTATATTTTGGCATGGTTTACAGACACTTTCGGTCAATGGGTGGGTCAGATTTTTCCCATGGACGTAGCCACCTATTGACGGAAGGTGTCCGACCTTTTGTCAACAGGTGGAGCTATGTTGACCGAAGGTGTCTGACCTTCTATCAACGGGTGGCGCTACATCCATAGGAAAAATCTATGCCACCGGAAAAATCTAGGGGTGACACCTTCGGTCAACGGGTGGCGCTACGTCCACCGCTACATCCATAGGAAAAATCTATGCCACTGGAAAAATCTAGGGGTGACACGTTCGATCAACAGGTGGTGCTACGTCCACCGGAAAAATCTACGCCATGGGAAAAATCTAGGGATGATGTCGCTTGGCCTATAACAAGACCTAACCCCAAGAGCTTTCAGAAATTGACCCTGTGACCTCCGAAACCACGAGGCCCCTATTTGTCTGATTGAGCTAACTCTTGGGACTTATTTTTTATTTTTATAATAATATTTAAAAAAAATTAATATTATAGATATATATATAATTAACTTATTTATTAATATATTATAACTTTTATTAATATTATAGATTAATTAATGAATAATACTTTTATTTCCAACCCGTGGGGCTTTAGATTGATGGTGAATGTGCACAATAAAAACTCATGAATAGTCATCACTTGTTCAAATCCGTTGGATGCTACGTACCATAATATAATATAAATATATATATATATTCTTTCTCTTGTAATTGTTCTTTTATTCTTGCTATTATTAAACACACTAAATACATAATATAAAGGTTAATCCAAAATAACATGTTCTTGACATGACATTGTGTAGGGAACAAACTTATTTATCTGTGATTCTTAATTTTTGCTTCCTATTTAATCATCTAAATTTTATTTTAAAAAATACAATAATACATAATTTAGAAAATCCCATAATGTAAACGTGTACAGAAAATCCCATTCGTGTAGATCATTCATTTTTTATTTGAATTCAGATATCTTTCTATCGTCATTGCACGTTAACTTATACCACCATTTAGGGTCAGTTGATACATCCCTTACCAAAAAAAATTGTACCTACTATTTTCGTATCAAAATACAAACTTATCCCTAAAGGTGTTCTAGGTGTATAACCATTAGCGAAAAATCTGAGGAGTCTAGTGGTTGAATAATGTAATATGGATTAAGCTCACTAAGGTTGACTAAGTCATGAGTATTTAATAAATTTAATAAAAGGTGATTTTATTAAAGAGGCTCATTATATAGTTAAGATTTGACTAATGGTTATATACAGCGATATGGGGTTTATGGGGTTTAACGGTAAGTTTCATTGGGTAAAACCCATGAGATGAGGGTTCAAATCTCATTGAGTATATATATGGGGTTTATGTGGGGTTTATGGGGTTTAACGGTAAGTTTCACTGGGTAAAACCCATGAGATGAGGGTTCAAATCTCATTGAGTATATATATGGGGTTTATGGGGTTTAACGGTAAGTTTCAATGGGTGAAACCCATGAGATAAGGGTTCAAATCTCATTGAGTATATATATGACATGTTGTGTCTTGCCTAGAAGAGTAGGCGATGTGTCGGCTCTTGTTGAGGCATAAGTTTTCTGCTATTGTGCAGCTTGTAGGTCGTAGAAGAGTCGGTGACCCCATAGTGGATGTCTCGATTCTTGCTGAGGCATAAGTTTCCTGCTATTGTGCAACTTGCAGGTCCTAGAAGAGTAGGTGACCCCATAGTGGACATCTTGGCTCTTGCTGAGGCATAAGTTTCCTGCTATTGTGCAACTTGCAGGTCTTAGAAGAGTAGGCGACCCCATAGTGGACGTCTCAGCTCTTGCTAAGGCATAAGTTTCATGCTATTGTGTAGCTTGCAGGCCCTAGAAGGGTAGGCGACCCTATAGTTGATGTCTCAGCTCTTGCTAAGGCATAAGTTTCCTACTATTGTGCAACTTGCAGGTCCTAGAAGAGTAGGCAACCCCATAGTGGACATCTCGGCGCTTGATGAGGCATAAGTTTCCTGCTATTGTGCAGCTTGTAGGTAGCCTAGGTTTATAGTGGCAGCAAGTTAGATTTGATCCTAGGTCTGCTCACGATAACTCTCACCAGTTAAAGATTTCACGAATGGTTAGGCTTTATTGGGTAGTTATAAATAAAAATGAAATCTTTTACATGTAAGATATATTAGAATATTTTATATTGGATTTTAGCTGATTAGGATGTTTCCCCTTTCACAGATACAAGTGAATATGAATGTATTTTTCCAAAAAAATATCATTTAAAAGATATTGAGAATTTTTATTTTATTTATTTTTTTAAGTTTAAAATCATGATCTTCAAATTTATTTACAAATTAAAAAAAAAAAACAAATAAATTACATAAAAACTATATTGCAATCTTAAAATATGTATTTTTAAAGTTTTTATTTTTGATATAACATTTAAATATATTTCTAAAACATTTTCTATTTAATTTTCTAAAATCAATTGAAAATCTGTATTATTCTTATCAAATATATGATTTCAAAATACCAGAAACCATTCAGTCACCACTTCCAGGTAGTAATGGAACTATCAAAGAGTAGAGATTGAAGTTTTGCAAAAGCATAAGAAACTGTGGAATTGAAAGTTATAGCTAATTTAAGGGAAAGTGGATCATAATGACCATCGAATGAGATAATATTAATATCGAGTATTGATCAAATGATTGAGAGGAGATTCATATAAAATATATGATTTCAAAATACTACAAACCATTAAGCCACCACTTCGAGGTAGTAATGGAACTATCAAAGGGTAGAGATTGAAGTTTTTCCAAAAGTATGGGGAACCGCGGAAATGAATGTTATAGTTAATTTAAGGGAAAGTGGATCATAATTACCATCAAATGAGATAATATTAATAACTATTATCGATCATATGATTGAGAGGAGAATTTCAAATAATACTGGAAATATATATTAAAGTTATAATATTGGAAAAATGAGATTTTTTTAATGTGAAAATTGATTTATATTTTTTAAATATATATAATTTAAATTAAAAGATTATTTATAGGTTAGATTTTGGCTTGATAAACTATGAAAATTCAAAACATTAAGTTGTCAAAATCACTCTACACTAGCTTTTGAACACAATTAAAGAGAGCACTCCATCAGGCTTATTCTTAGTCCATTGTCTAATTTCATTTATTTATTAAAATTCTTATAAATTTGAATAGGAATAATAATATTTCTTTTGCATTATTTCAAATAACAAAAAAATTAATTTAACGTGTAACATACGTGAATTTTTTTTAAAAATATATATAAGTTAATTAAAAAAAAAATAATATTGAATATATTAGTTCAATTAAACTTTTTAACAAAAGAACACATATACAAAATAATATTATTGATCACCAAAACCTAATTAAAGGGTAGACAAAATTCAAAGAATAAAGAAAGTATAAAGTTTTATAAGGGAAATAAAGCCTAGACAAAATCCTAGAAAACAAAAAGAGTATAAAGCTTGTTTAGCAAAAGAGTAACAGTGCCAAAATCTTCAATTAAGATGTGCTTGTTATTTGCAAAAGCCTTTAACTCTCAACCCTCTATAACCCACCCAATATATAATAGAGATATTGTTGAATATGTTCTTTCAAAATATTTTTTTAACCAGAAATGCATATAAGCAATAACATTATTGAAAAAGGAAGTAAAGTGTAGACAAAATTCAAAAAAAAGAAAGGGTATATAGTTCATTTAGCAAAAGAGAATCACAAAGAAAAATAAAGTGTAGAAAATTAATAGATAATAGTATATATAAAATATATAATATTATATATATATATATATAAAGTTTGTTTAGCAACCTAGAGTGATAAAATAAAACTATTTCTCAGACATTGGGAAAACAAACTTCATGGCTTAAGAAGTTTTCAAAACCTCATTCCGGAAAAATATTAGGTTATATTTTATTTGTAATTTAAAAAAGCATAGAAAGTTATTGGTCAAAACCAGAAAACACAATCAACTGTTACTATATGTGAAATGTTGCATGAAATTGGAATAATTGCAGAACTATAATATTGCCTACAAAAATAAAGTAAATTGGCATCATAGTTAAATGTGTTTTAGAGGTACATTTTATCAAAATGAAATATTATTAGTATTGAAGTTAAGAAAATTATTATGGTAGTCAAAATTCTTTTTGTGTGAGTTAAATTTTGTTAAAGTAAAATCAATATTTATTTCCAAATACTATAGTTAAAATGCTAATGTGAGATAAAATATATCCAATTAAAAATTAATTGGTATCTTAGATATATAAATTAGGTAAATTATAAATGTTTTTTCCCAAAGGAAAAACAAATGTTTAATGATAAAATTTTAAATGGAAAATAATGCTTTGCTTAAAATATATTATCCTTAAAATATGTTTGTGAGAGATAAACTTTATCAAAGTAAAAAATAATGAACATTTAAGAGAGATAAAAAATTAAGATCATTATTAAAAATATGACTGCTTAATATGGGTGCATAATTTAATTGATGTCAAACAATTCAAATTTGTAAATCATAATCCATTCTAAGAAAAGAGAAAAACTAATGAAAAATAATTTAAATGTAAAACAAAAATACATTATTTTAATAATTAAAAACAATATAATATCATTTTCAATATAAATTTATCAAGTGAAAACTTCTCTTTCAATGTAATTCTCTGGACTGCAAAGCTGAATAAACATTTGCACCTACATTGGTATTTAAAATAATAACACAAAAAAATATAATAATTATTTATAACTTTGACAAATTACTCTTAATTATTAAATTAAATATTTATATAAAACATACATTTATACACGCAACCTACTCAAAATTGATACGGTCTCTTCATTCCATTGATATCAATATTGTATTGGCATTTTGTGAACAATATTTTTTCTTTTTATTAAGGGTAATGTAACTATTTTTTAATCTTATTAACATAGCCAATAGTTACACGCTTCTCATTATAAATGCAAATCAATACATTGGTATTGAAAGCTATCCTCCCTCGTACGGTTCCAAATCGATTTTGATTTCAACACGATTAAGTCGACAAAATAAAACAAACGCATGTCGTTTCTGCAAATTTGCAATGAGTTCCACATTAACCTAATCGATTTTTATTTGAAAACGATTAAGTTGACAAAATAAAAGAAACGCATATCGTTTCTGCAAATTCGCAAGGAGTTCCACATTAACCTAATTTGATTAGCTTAATGGTCTACAACTAAACTTGATTACGCTAAGGGAGAACTTCAAATCTAAAAATCCGGGAGAACGCATGCTCAAGAGATTGAGCCCTGCACGGCTCAAAATAAAATGGAAAACTTTTGAAAAAGATACAGAAGAATCCAAATTGAAATTTGGGTTTGCTAATTTTAGCGTTGTCTGAACGTGCTTTTCTGTGAGGATCTCTGACCTCTGGATTATGAGTGGAGTGTATATGATTTGTCAAGCCAAAGCATTAAATTTAACACTCAGAAAAGTGAGTAAAGACAATGTCCATTACATCAGGTCACAATTAATGATAAAGAGATGTATGACTGCAAACCGTAATCCTGGTTGGCAAGAGCTAACCAGTTTGCTATAGGGCATTAAATGATTGGTTAGGTACATGTCCTTTTATTTTATAACATATCTCATTATTTTTCATTTATCTTGTTATACTCAAGAGTGTATTATAAAGTTAAAGGGCATGCAGCTAACTAGTCATTTAATGCCCTATGGCAAGCTGGTTAACTCTTGCCATTCTGATTGACTATGAATACTAATATATTCCCTCGTCATTTATCCCGAAGCTTCGAGAGAGCCCGTGGTCTTACACGATCATATCAGATTCTCCAGTTCAATCTGGTCTCGATACATGTGCCTGTCCTTACACTCGATAATGTCCATTACATCACGTCACAATTAATGATAAAGAGATGTATGACCGCAGACCGCAATCCTGGTTGACTATGAATACTAATCTATTCCCTCGTCTTTTGTCCGGAAGCTTCGACGGACCCGGTGGTCTTACACGATCATATCAGATTCTCCAGTTCAATCTGGTCTCGATGCATTTGCCTATCCTTATACTGGAATAGCTTGGGGGTTGGCTAGCTCAATGTTTAATGGGCCTGTTGATGTTTGTATGAGGATCGTGGAGCATTCAACTGGAAAGATTATAGGCTCTTTTCCAGTGTTTTTTTTGTTTTAGCATGTAGTTTAACTTTTTATTCTTTTGGTTTTATTTATATATTTTTAATTTAATATTGGTTGAAAGTGTAAATTTAAATGATTTGATTTGTATAATTTTAGTGTTGAAAACTATATCAGTCTAGTTAATGTATTTTTATGTTTTAAATAATTAAAAATATGATTCTACCAAAAATTCTATATACAAAATCAATAAAAAAACTAAAACACATGGAAAAAAAAATAAAACATAAATGGTAAAAAATAAATATAAAACGATTAAATTGGGCTTCTCCTTTTTAAATTTCTAATACATAGAAATATATGAAAGTGGCCTTGAAATCTGAAGCACAACCTTACCTTCGTTGAAATCGTCGTTAGTTTTTCATTAATCCACTTCCGTATCATCCACTGTCGCGTGGATCACCCACTATGCCACGCCAATCCCTACAGCCCCGATGAAGATTGATGCTAGTGCAATGATTTGCCGCGAGCGTGTGGGGACGTTGCTGACACAAATAATTTTGTTAAATCTACTGATACCTTTATACAAAAAAAAATCCAGTTTTCTATGTTGAACTTTTACTACCTTATATTGCTGCGTCGTTTGAGTAGGGCAAACCTAGAAAAATCCTCTACAGCAGGTTAATGAGGTTACTTGCTTCAATTTTGTTTGAAATTTAGTAAAAAATTAGGAAAATTATTATTCAATTTGTTGGGTTTATATAATTGGAATGCTTCAATGGTTTTCCACGAAACTGAATATGTTTTTGTTTTCAAAATTACAATTTAAACGATAAATCGATGATATCTTTACACTGGTCAAATCCCTTTGGCTACAAATACTTCAATTTTTATACGAAAGTATCTAGTTTTAAATTTTATATAAAAGTATCAAGTTTTCTCCATTCAGCTTTTACTACATTATATTGCTTCTTTGTAATGCCAAAGCACTGCATCATGGTTTCTCCACATCTTCAATTTTTATACAAAAGTATCCTGTTTTTTTCATTGAACTTTTAATACATTATATTGCTTCTTTGTAAAGGAGAAGCAGTACATCGTGGTTCCTCCACATCGAATTGACATTGATACTTAGTCAAGCACATGACCCTCATAGATCAAGGAAATTGGTGTGCCTAGTCTTACCACGTTGCTAGAGCACATTGGTTAGGATTACCATTTCCGCCTCGAAAAAAAAAGGCAATGCTATTAGAGGGGTTTCCTAGTTTCCTTCTTAATACGGTTGTGGATCTTGAGACACCTTTCGTAGCCTTTTAATGAAAATAAGAGAATACTCTCTTAAATTCGAGTTCCCGAATCTTAACCACAAAAATTTTCGATCTGACATTTCCCATAGATTATACTAGCAATTACCTCTTAAGGTGTTAGAGTAAATCAATATAATGTGAAAGGGCTACACATGTTTAACTTTTTAAGTTGGTTGAATAAAGCTAAGATTATTATGATAGTATAAAGAGAAGCTTGGGAATTTTGTGTTTCCCTCGATGAAGCAATGCTTGAAAAAGTGTTCTGAGTAGCATTGATATGACATGACATTCATAACCAAACTAAATTTTAGCACAAGATATCATGTCATGACTAAAGTAATTGTAAGTGTGATATATTGTGGGTCACATGCAAACAATAATTTATTTTGATTTTTTTTTTGTCCTATGTTATTTATTCAAGAAAATGTCTCTTCTATGTAATTTTTAAAATAAACTTTTGGACTACACAATAAAAAATTGAGTGTTAAATGTTGATTCAATAAGGTTGACTTTATGTGCACAATGAAACTTTCTGTTTTGTACATTTATGTATCCAAATTCTTGATGCAATATTCTAGGATAATGCACAAATTGTTTTTATGCAATGTATGGTACAAAAATAAACTTTGTCTAGTCATGTTGTTTTGTCTAGATACAAACTTTGCCTAGTTAAGAAATATAGCTTGACATAAAAATTTCACTTCATGTGACATATCACTTCAAAAAAAAATGTTTCTTTCATGTGACATTGTCGCATATCACATCACTCAAAACATTCCTTTCTTGTGGCATTTCATTCAACATCATTTATTTTCTCATATGACACATCACATAGTATTTCATTCATCATTACAAGGAAATTTTTCTAGAAGAGCTATGTTGTGATATATTGTATCTCCTCAAACTTCCTAGCACTAGGACACAACACACTGCACCGAATTTTTTTTTGACATGGCATATAAATGAAAGAGTGTTTTCTAATGGAGGCATAAAAAGCAAGTGTGCACAGCACAACTAAAATTCCTTTTGCCATGTTAAATCAAATTGATCCAAAATTTTCCTTGTCATGAAATATTGTAGAGTATAAAATTTCCCTCTCGTGAAATATATTGCATCTCCTAAAACATTCTATCTTAGAAGTACAACACATTGCACCATATCACATTGCTTGGAAATTGCTTTCTCGACATTCAAAAAATTTGCTCACTTTCACCATATTAAACATAAAGTTTCTTTCGCTCCAACATATCACTTCACTCCAAATTTTTAGTTGTGGTGACATTTTACGTTTCATGAAAGTTTATTTGCATGCAACACAACACACTTTTCAAAATGTCCATCATTGCAATAACATATATCACACCTAAAACACCTTTCACTATAATGTATCAAATCGTGTCAAAGATTCATTTTATCCAACAAATCAAACCTTCTCAAACTTTCATTTACCGCACCACAATGTGTATCACACTTGAAATTACCTTCCATATAAAATATTGTATCACTCCAAAAATTCTTTTATCATGAAATATTACATTGTCAAAGCATTTTTTTGTGTGATAGTCAAACTTTCCAAAATTTTCTTTGTAGCATATCACATTGCTCCAAACCCTCTATTGTCATGACAAGTTGCATGACACTGAAGTTTTTTTTTTTTTTTTTTTTATTGAACACATTGCACTTTTTCATTCTTTATTTAATTGTGATATAATGTGAATCATAGCTATAATCGATATGCCCAGGATGTATCACCTTTACTTAAATTTTCATTTTTCATGCGATATTCCTCTGAAGAAATGTTTATTTCTATGTGACATATTTTTCCTTTCAAAAATTTTCCTTCATCATTAGAAATATAGTTTTTCTAAAATGGTATGGTGTAAAGTGGTTTTAATAATTGGAAAAAGAAAATTTATTTTAAGCTAAAATCATGGCCGCTTTTTCATCCCATAATAATTAAGATCCATGGAATTTTTTGAATGATCATATAGGCCTCACATATAATGAAATTTCCAAGAGTTCAATAGGAACAATGAACAATAGAAATATTGATGATCCAAGAAGTTGAGAAAGTGTATTTCTTCAATCTATATTTCAAATATTATAGTGTAAAGGAGCTCTTGATTTCAATCTATTTACATGGAAACATCATTGGAATAGAGGTTCCTCGTTAAATTTTTGTATTTTGTCTTTTATCACATGTATTGATGGTCACTTTCGTTGGTATTTTTACGTCATAGCTAAAGTTTGTGTGACAAGGTTTGGATATAACTGACCAAATAAAATGTGCATCCTTCCAAAGTCTATAGCAGGAACATAAAGCAAATTTCCAAGTGTGAAAATTAGGACCAAACTTTTGAAAGCTATTTTTAAAATATAAAAATAAAATCAATAATGTCATTATAATAATATGTCTAAATTCCAAGAAATTGAAAGAAAATAAAAGAAAAGAAAGTACGAATGCTAATGTTGACTTTCTTTATATGTGTCATGTTTAAAGCCATATAATTTCACTTCTCACATCTATAATTTTTCTTCTCCCTTTAGGAAATATTATCATAAAAATGTCATGTTTGAGTTTGTTTAAGGTTAATTATTATTAGCGAAAACCGATTATGCTTAAGTATGATGGTTGAATATGGTTGAGTAGAAATCATAATTGTTAAATATGAATGATTATAGGTTGATTTTTGTTAACTTTTGTTAACATTGGTGGACTATGGTTGATGATGTTAGTTATGATTGATGAAACTGGCCCATGTTTATATAGTTGACATAGTTGATGTTAGTTCATTATAGTTTTTAATGTTTAACTATGGTTGGTTGTAGATTGAGTATCATTATTATTTTTCATTATGGTTGGTTAAGTTAATTATTCTTTATAATATTTGAATATTGTTAAATGTGTTTGAGTGTGTGAAATATTTATGTCAAATTGACATAAACACATCTTATATTATATGCACCTTTTTATTTTGGTTATCAACATGTTACAAATAAATTCATGTTTTTTTAGCCATTAAGGCCTTAAAGAAATCCTTGAAAATAGGCTTCAAACAATTCCAAAGGTTATAGTATCTCTTGGAATGACACTCTTGCATAGAGTTATTTGTCATATGAGGGAATTTTTAAAATGTATGCAACATTCAAATATTTGGAAAATGTTTATAGTTCTAATTCCAATATGTTAAGGTGAAACTATGTCTTCCCTATATGTTAGTGTCACCAATATCTCTTAGATGTCACATTTGGAATCATATATTTTGGCAAAGTGGTAATTTATGTTGAGAATGAAATGTACCAAATAGACAAAACCATATGCACCGAATGAAGATTGTTGCAAATCATTTGCAAATAACTATTTTAGTAGTATTCCATATAGTAATGCATGCAAATTTTAGTGATGAGCCTAGCTACATGGTATCCACATAATATCTCCTCTCTACAAATGATGAACTTCCGAAGGTATATTAAAACATGAATGATCATTCTTTTTTAATAATTGTATAACAGAAATTCATGATTACGGGTGAATTACATGATTCTATTAGATATAAGGTGCGCTAGGGGAATTCCTTGTGACTTTATTACTATTGATAAAAGTATTTTTATTTTTTATTTTTTATTTTTCTTTAGTTTGTGTTAAATTTGACAATGGAAAACATATATTTAATTATTAAAACATAAGAATAATGTTTAATTTTTAAGTTATTTTTACATATTATGAGTTATTTTTTCCAATTTTCACTTTTTTCTTTTAATTTAAAATATTTTAAGAATTAGTCTAACTAATTGTCGTCAATGTGTTTGTGTGAGAGCATTTTCTTATTTTATCAATTCAAATATTTTTTATTGTCTTATTGATAACCAAAATACAATTATGATCCTATGGATTAGGGTTGCTAACCTCTTTGTAAGTTCTTAGCTCTATTATCCTATAATTATTTATAGTACTACAATTTCTCCTTAAATTTAAATGCAATAGTATCTTTGATGGTACCAAAATTTTTCATAATGGCCTCCCCTCTATTCCTTAGTTATTTACCCAAGCTTTAAAACATTCATACCAACCACTTTTATGTAATGAGTGGATTTGACATAAGTTTAAAGTAATATTTGGAATTCTACCTTCTTTCATGTTGGATTTCTTGTGCCTTTACATTAGTTACCTACTCATAGACACACTCTGATTGGTAGAAAGAAATGTACCTTATATATTGAAAAGATAAGCTGCATTTCTTTTATAAAATATTAAATTCTAAATTTTCCAATTCTTTCTTTGTTATTATTTATAGATTTTATAGTCCAAAACATCACATTTCCATAGGGTATTAGGTGTGAAAAGAGACTAAGAAATGCCTAAGAAATCATAGACACATTAGTTAAACACTTGTTACACTAGAAAGAAATGTATGAGTGTGTTTACCTACTCATAGACACATCTCAATGGTATATAGATAAGGTGCATGTATTTATTATATAAATATTAAATTATAGATTTTCTAATTATTTCTTTGTTATTCTTTAGAGATTTTACAGTCCAAAACATCACATTTACATAGGGTACTAGCTATGAAAAGAGACTAAAAATTTCCCTTTTTCCTACAATAAAAAATCCATTAGTTAGTTTCTCTAACACATACCCCCTGGGCCCAATACTACCAATAAACTCCTATATTCTACTAAATCCACAATGTGGACTTTTATGTCTAGTTACTAGACTTACATAGAAAATCATCCTTTATGCCTACTTTACAACTCAGTAAAAAGATTCAGTCATGGTTATTCAACATAATACACTTCTTGCATTTATATTTCATTCCTTTGATAACTCGATACAAGCATTAATGAACATTATCATGAATACACTGTAGCTAGCATGATCATAGTCCTAAGATCATAGTGAAAGATATTGCTGACATATACCTTATACATTATGAATAAATAGCTAAAACGGGCTTCAGTGGATGAAATTCACCCCCTCATGCATAATGCATAGCATAAGAAACTTGAACCACAAGCTATATAATTCCACACCTTAAGACATAATTATTCAAGCTACATAGCTACCTCATGCAACATTACTCCCTAACATAAGAAGGAAGTGATAGTACATAAGTTTAAAGATGTGACAGTCATAACAATTATTGCCAAAAACCACATATTATGTTCCTTTACTTATTTTAATTCAGATTAAATGTATATACAATAGTTGTCACACACACCCATATATGATAATCTCTTAAACAAGGTTAACATAGGAAACTCTACTAATTCTTATTGGTCACATGAAAATTATTAAATCATCTCATAAGCGAAGACAACTGAGGAAATTTCTCTCATATGCTTAAAGAATTGAAAACATAAAAAGTAGGGAGCCAACATATAGAACATCCCATGCAAGCTAGATTATATCAAAGAATGTCATTTGGAAAATAGAGCATTGCCACGCAATGTAGAACTAGCTTCCTCGAGTTCACCCACGAGTCGAGAATCCTTGCCAAGGATCAAGTGCCTCTTATTGATCTCTTCAATGGGTATTTAATAGTCTCTTTTATTATATGGTTTCTATTAGTGGTGTCATGCTTTTACAAATATTTTTTATACATTTGCTTAGACTTTTCCCATAAAAGATTGGCTTTCCCTCCCATGAGGCTTTTCCTCATAAAAGTTTTCCTTGCTCTCCCGCACATCTCTTATGTTTTTCTTAACTTAACATCATTGTCTAGCTAAGTAGCTTAATGGATATTTATCTCCAAGCCATTAAGATTATCTATAATTGGATCTAGAAGTCCTATCATGAAAGAATTATCCCTTCACATTCACCAATGGAATTTGACAAGAATTTTGTCTATTGGTGTCTCATTTTCCCAAGTGATTAAATTATTTCATTCTAATAATAAAGTATTTACTTTCATTGTTGCACATAAAAATTATATTTTCTTAGCTTAATTAAATAGAGTGTTACATATAACGAAGGGGTGTTACATGGTCCCCCCTTCAATTTACATTGTCCTTGGTGATTATTGCATCGCAGAATTTATTTCGTCATTCATAGGTAGTTGTTTTCCTAAATTTTTAGGTTCCCATGGCCTTGCCACCTGAATCAGAACTTCCAATACATCGGTTACACAGGAGTTTCACCAGCAATCTCCTTCCATTGTTACTTGTATGTTTGTTTCAATAATTTTTTGTGAGATATTTTTCAGATTGCAGACCTCAATTTTTCTTACCATAGTTAATGTAACAATACCACTACATGAGTAACTATGGGTGAATGTCGCCTTCCATTTCAATATGCTTCCTATTTTTCATTGTAATTAAATAATAAAATTGCATGGTCTTCCACGGCATTCTTTCAATGCCTTTGTTCTCTTTCCAAACACTTTCTTCCTGTAGTTTCCCCGCATTAGTCACATCTAGCACATTTGACTAATGAAAATGTATAAAATATCATTTTAGATTATCTCAAACAAAATCATCAAAATCATAACTCATAAATAGTCATCATAAAGTAGAACCATATGTCACAAGTATACTAAGACTCAAACAAAATATAGATACTTATCCTTAGCTTCCAATACCAATTCTTATCTTCCACGTTTGACATGTTCCTATGCGCATTCTATATTGGTTGCATTAGTAGGAAATTACCTAGCGCCTTCTCTTCTACCTCGTGCACCTACAAGTAGTGTGAATTACATACACACATGTATACATGCAACACATGCATCAATACCAGTACCATATGTACTAGTTGTACACAATACCACCTGTACACATCTACCCAATATCACTGTCCATAGTATCATGTGCAAGACATATGCTTCATCCACGTTTTTTCAACCATGTTAGTATTATGTCAACAATTTATTTGATTATTCGTATTACCTTTAGGAAAGTTCAACCAAACCATGCTCAGTTTGTCCATTGGAGAATAAGTAATTTCGTGGACCTGTTCAATTTTTGCAATGAGAGCATAAGTAAATAATTTTTATTCCAACATATTTAGGTGCTTTTATTTAGCTAATCCTTTTAATGTGTTTTTTGGTTGTAGAATAATCTCAGCAAACTAAAACCATAGAGTTAATCATGCATACTACAATTTTATCATACCAATAGCCTTTAGTTTTGAAATTTACTCGATCACTAAATTGGGTTTCAGTGACCTTCACCCAATCATTAAGCAAGATTTTAGTCTAGTATGACTTTTAGCATTATACTTGAGTTTTAATAGCAGCTTTTAACCTTTTCCTAAGGAAAATAATTATTTAATAGTCAAAAGTACACTATGCATAAACTAGTTATGTCATATCCTTTCCTATTGCTCTTTATAATACTACCTTCAACACCTTCTGGATCATAAATAACTCTTTATATATCCAAAGCCAATTGAAAAATCAGTAGGAAAGTATATCCACCTCCTATACATAAGTTATAAATGAATGTTACATTGTTTTCCATTCCACACGTGTGATCCTAAGCCATTTACACGTTAACACCTCATTTTAACGATCCATCACCGCAAAGAGAATATAATTCATTAATCAATTATTAACATGAATTCCCGTGTGGTTTATGTAATACTTGTTATGTTTTCTTATTCAAAACTCGAAACACTATTAATTTAATCAAACAGACAAACTTCTTCAAGATTGTTGGATAGTTAATAGTGTTACAAAATATGCATTTAATATTATGTGTTTGTGCATTTATTAGATATCCAATATCTTTGGTGCACAACAATCCTAATTACAAGGGAAAAATTTAAGGGTGAAAGTTTATTTTAAATTTTAACAACTTTGGTAAATTATACAAGTTCTTAATATGCAAATTTTAAAATGCTTGATGGTAATTTTATAAAAATAGTTAGATTTCTAATTAATTTATATTAGATAATATGTAATATTGGCAAATTTTAAGGTAAAATATTTTTATACTACAAAATTTGTGCAAATTCATTTGTAGAAAAATGGAAATTGGTGAATCTTGTTTTTAGAAAAAATATGGAATATTAACCCACCTATGAATATTAGCCCCTAAAATTTTCCCTACTGATTACGAGTGCCATTTTAGCCATCTTTTTCTTAATTTAGCAACACATTGTTGCACAATTATTTATCCTCTTTCTTTCTTGTCTAGAACCTTTTATATGTTCCATTTTACTTGATTCATGTATTATTTTACTACATGCCTAAGATCTTTTGATTATCATAAGTGGTATTATTGTGAAACCCTTTCGTTTACTAAAGATAGGTTTATTAATTCAGACCAATCATGTTCTGAATGTAGTGAAAAATTCCTATCAATCATTAGGCTGCTCTGAATCACTCTAATGCATCAAGCACCACCATATCTAATCTGCAAGTATACTTTATTTAGATAAAGTAAAAACACACTGATCATTTTCACCTTATCATTGTCCTAAAGAAGTACAATTGTAAGATATTTAATCATCCTATTGTAACCATCTTTTTCAAAGTTTTTTATTTGTGAGATATTAACATAACCCCACCTATATCTATATGGATCTATACATTAAGGTTAAGGAGTTTGAGGTTGCACAATTTAAGTTGCAAAATTTTACACACTAGAATTTGAGTGAGTGTGTGCTCTTAAGCTTAATATTGTCTTTTTGCTATTAGCCAAGAAGCACCGAGAGTTTCTTTTACACTCCCATTATGTATTTACACTAGAGATAGTCTTTTGGTTTCAGTACCATTGACCTTCTTATTAGAGTCATAATTTATTAATGTATGGTGTCTCCTTCAACATGCATATATTGAGTTGTACTACATTTGTGCATTTCCTTCATACCTCTGACCCTAGTTCCTCATAGATTTGAATATGATTTGTTCTTCTTATCTAATCTTATTATTATTTTTTTTTTTGAGATATTTGCTTAGTCAATGAAACCTCTAGGTTACAAACTATTAATGCCCAGTTAGTTACGCATATTGCTATTGAATATCTGAATAATACCCTGGTAAGGTTTAATTCCCTCGAATAATGTATATTTGGGGTATTTTCCTACTTAGTGTGAATTAAATGATTGATCCCTTGGCAAAACCATATAAAAATAAGTTGAATCATTATCAATCAACACAACAATATTAACTTGAAAAGTAATAATAATATTACATAATCTCATGCTTCGCGCAAGGACCTTGTCTTTCATGGGTAAAATTTTCAGAATTTGTTCTAGAATGGAACCATATTAATTTATCATCAATTTCTACAGATTTCTATAATAGCTATTTATATACTTTTATTTTAATTTCTTTGTATTGACCATTATCCATGGCGAATGGCACTATTTTATCTTTGCTGTTTTTCATTAACCTCATAATAGTTCAACATTTCTAATTCTTTTTGTTCACGAAACAGGATTTTTATACACAGATATTTAAACGATGATCTTAAACTTATATTATTATTATGACGTTTACAATCGTATATGATAACTATTTTAGTGTTGAAGTTAACGTTAACAAATATGTATAATGACTAAAACATAAATGGTAGTGACAAATAAAATAAGTTAATAGTTATTTTAATTAAAATCTTTTATAGGTGTACAATATTTAAAAAAAAATATTCATAGTGCGAAAGAAATTGTAATTTTTTGAAAAATTATATATACAAAAATATTAATAATAAAATAATGTAATGTTATTTATAAAATATAACATTAGGGCTTGGTTAAATTAAATTTGGGAGATCCACTAAATTAAATATTTTTATTTCGGTGTGATAAAGATTTATGATCTAAAAGAAAATTAAGATATTAAAAGGAGGTAATCAACCCCACCCTAAAAGATCAAAAGTATCTCTCTGTTTTAACTAGCTCAAAGAAGAAAATTAATATAGCCAAGATTAGAACGAACTCTCATGAGCTCCATCGTGAAAAGAGTAGTTGCGTAGTTCCTAAAACACCATGGATGGAAAGGTTTTGCCGTCTCTATGAGAATACGAACATCCAGGATGAAAATCACTTTCTCTTAGAGTGCCCCGAAAATCACTCCACTTTCTCTTAGAGTGCCCCGAAAATCACTCTCTTGGAGTGCCCGCCAGGTACAACGACATTAGATGTCAGTTTCAAAATCTTTGCATAACTGAGCTTCCTAGAGCTGGAGAAGCTTCTCTCCAAACTTGCTTTTTGAGCAGAGAAATAAAATCTTAAATCAAACAAAAGCTCAATCTCAATTAACATTAACCACCACCATCATCATCATATAATATATAAAAAATATGATAATATATAAAAAATAGGCTAGTCAACATATTTTTTTAGTTTGAAAAAGATTTATAAAGAAAGATTTTGGTAATCAGTTTATTCAAGCTTCGCTCAGAATAGATTTTTTTAGTCGTGAGAGGATTACAATTTTACCACAAAGATAACCATTGATATACCAAGAGATCAAAAAGCCCAAAAAATATATAGAATGTATACCAAACCAAATATGAGAGTGGAGACTAAGGGACCTGGTCTTGACAATGCCATGGATGATTTGGTGGATGAACTAGTGGGCTTTGACTACCACGGACATGGAATTCCAAATTCTCTATCCTAACTTCAATCACCTCCCTCCTTTCAGAATTTCGCCTTTGATTTCTCTTCACTAGCGACACCTTGTCCAAAATATCTTGTTTTTGTTGCATAACATTGTTGCAGCAACCAATGAATTCCAAGCGGTCCTCCTGCCAAAAATGAATGAGCTCTGCTAGCTGATATGAAATCTCTTGAAGTTTCCCCACTATAGTAGACGAGAATGAGGGAGGTCCTCTCTCTTGGCCTCGAGCTGGGCCAATTTCAAGTGCCAACTCGCCTTTATTGGACTCGCCAGCCCTAGCGCAGTCCTGGTTGTGAACACCCACACAAGCACACCCTCCCGAGACAACGCCTCCTCGACGGCCTCGACCTGCTGGCGGAGAAGACCTTGTTGGCGGAGACTTGAGACCAGCACCTCCCATGAAGGACAGTGTAACAACACTGCAACAAGACAACCTCCAGCACAACTCGACACTTACCCATGAACAAAAATCCTTAGTTTTGGACATCCTCCGATCCCGAAGGTGAGAAGAGTGCCAACACCAACACAATGACGACACCACACATACCAACCAAATGCCATACAGAAATCCAAACCTTTAACACCCACCTCGAAGAGCATGACCTCCAACCAGGCTTTGTCATCTGGATCACCCGTGCCCCAAGATGACACTTCCCCACATAATGACCTTGCACTAGAAACCACACAACAAAACGCCCTAACTCCAAAAAAATTGCATGATGCATGGAAAGCTAGCAGCCAAGGTTGCAAGCTCCCATGTTCAATGATAATCCTCCATGACAGAAGGCGGTAACCTGCGAGGAGTGCGGCGCAACTTCCAATACCACCACACTGTCAGCTACTCCATCGATACCTAAGGAACCCATAGAATCCAAGTGACTCTGAAGTATAAATACCTTACCAGATATTCAGATGGCCACCTATATCCACAGCGAAGACGGGAGCTAGCCAAGGAACAATACAAATAACTCCTTCAGCTTCGAGTTTCTTCTCTCTCTGCAATCCCAAGATCTCAAACACACAGAGCGTCTCACCACGATCGAGCTGACACCCATGCCACCCACTTCGTGGAAGCTTCATCGATGCAGACAAACAGACTCACGGGCTCACAAAAGGAACCAACAAAAGCTTAGCAATGACCTTCCCAACTCTAGGCACTCCCATTCGTAGATGAACTGTAAACAATCTACAAAACCGACGACTCTAAAAAAACTTTGGGAACTCCAGATCGAAAAGGAAACTCTCACGTCGGTCATATGTCTGGCACCTTAATGACACCTAGTCGGATGTCAGAGTGGTTAAATAACGTCTATCTCATCAAATCATTGTGGATTTGAATCGCCATCCCATCGAGGTATTTTTAATTTTACATTTATTAGGTATATAAAGGAATCAGGTCTTTTAGGGCGAACTGTGGAAAATATCAACGTCTATGATTTGATGCCTCTTACTATAATTTCTAGTAGACGCAAAACAGAGTGTGTAGTATAGAATTAACTTAAAAGAAAAAATTGAAGCTTACTCTTTTTAAAGCTTAACATTATGCTTGATTTAAAATTGAACAAAAATCCCTAAAGCACTTAGAAACATACACAAAGCTTTAAATGATAATAAAAGTTTCTATGTTTAAAATTCATAGTGGATTCTTATTGGAATTACAGCTCCAAAAAAATTTCATTCTCATAAAATAATAAATATAATTATTATTATATTTATCATTATTATAATAATTCAATCTGTACTATATTCTTTATGATTAAGATTATCTGAGATTTTTAGAAATGGAAGAAGTTCACGGAAATCTCTTTGTTCCAAACATAGCGTAATGACAGTAGATAAAGAAATGACCAGCGTGCCATGGACAATTTATTTTACATAGTTATTTGGACAATAAATATTTTTACACTTAACTTTTATATTAATTTTTTATCAAATTTTGTGTTTAAAACAAAAAGCGAGCTTACTATAATATTTTTATTATTAAAATAATAACATACTTACATTACTCACATAATTTATTTAAACATTCTTATTTATTAGAAAAATAGATATATATATACATTATATCGCATTAATTTTATTTAATTTAATATAATTATTCATAATTGAATTCATTAGGGTCACCTTTTACATCACTTCGTTTTGATTCATAGTTTTTTTAATGAACTTTTTAATATTTTTTTATAAATCACTCCTTTACGTTGTTAGTCATATTTATAATGTACTGTGTATTTATTTTTTTAATTATCATCATTTTTATTAATATCTTCTCGTTTAGGATTATAGTATTGGCTTCATCGTCAAAGTGCATTGGCTTTTCATTATTTTGTTGAATTTTTGCATTGGTTTCTCATTATTTTATTGATTTTTTATAATTTTAACGAAAATTTGAGGAAAATATTGATTCCTTTATTTCAAAAATATTTTTCTAATTCCTTTAAAACCTATTTCTAATTTTCAAGTTTTAATGGAGCATAATTCCCTTGTGGAAGGAATTTTATTTTGGATATTTTTCAATTCTTAACACTTCATTTTAAAATAAAAATAAAAACTAATTTTGTGAGTGGACATTTTGTAGGTGAGTGTTTTGTCACAAAACTTAACACAATTATGCTACTTCTCTCACCAATAATGTCAATGTTGTTTTAGGTCTTTTAAGTAGGTGAGTGGGGGAGGGGGGCTTAAAAAAATATCGATGAAGTTGATACATTGTGGAGGAAGAATAATCGTTCACCTAGGAAACTGAGAACCATAATTTTATCAACCTATTTCATTGTGTGGAGCTTTCTTTGTGTGAAGATTTCATTGCATTAAGGAAGCTTATCTATGTTTTAATTTGAAGAAGTTCATTGTGCTGAGCTTGCGTTGTGTGAAAGTTCCAATGAAATCTTTCATTATGCAAATGAAGTCTCCATTGCACAATGAAGGCTTTCATCAAAAAAATATAATCCTAAAAGTCATAAATATGAATTAAATTAATTGAACTTTATGATGAATTCAAATTTATATAATAATAAATTTTATCCTTTGCATAATTAAATTTTTCATTAAAATACTATAAACCTAAAAATCATAAATATAAATCAAATTAATTTAACCTATTGTCACATAAATATTTTATGAATTTCTAAAAATAATTAATAGTATTATGAAAGAAAATTTAGTGTCGTTTATGAATGCATGCATGGAAGCCTCAGTTGTTAGGATCAATGTTTCATTGTGTGAAATTTTCATGGTGTAAAGCTTCATGTGCATAGTAAAATATTACAAGGAAAGCTCCACTTAAAAAACTATAAACCAAATATAAATATAAATTAATTTAGTTTAACTTTATGACCAAATAAAATTTATTTAATAATAACTTTTATCCTCCCGCAATGTAACCTTTCATTAAAAAACTATACACCTAAAAACCAT